>JAGXCT010035371.1:38372-71034 GCA_022495035.1 Philopotamus ludificatus
CCAAAATATCAACCAAATTATGAATAACTATTTTTATTCTTAGAATAATCCATTTTAAAAAAAAATGTCGAGTTTTGAAATGCTTGGGGTCTTTTTTCATTATAAATAGACCCCTTTCGGATGATACGGTGGGTTTCAAGCCACCGCGACGGATCGGTTTACAATCTATTCAAAATTATAACAATAATCCGGCTACCAATGTGATTAGTAACACACTTTCTTTCCATCACTTTTATAATCATAAACAAAAGAAAATATTTCTAATGGAGGATTTTTTAACGAAAATCGTATAATGATACTTTTTTTGACGTTGATTGTATATATTTTTTAAATTCTCAATTTATTTGAATGAATTTACATTTACAGCTGTTTGACTGTAAGACAACTGGAAAGTGCTGCCGATCGATTGAAGAACAGGGTCAAAGAACTTAGAGAAAGGGCAGAATCATTCACAAAAGACGATTTAAATAATTCAATAAAGTACGTTTAATCTATTTTGCTTTCATATTGATTATCCAAATGATATACAGTGAAACCCCGTTTTTACGTGCCCGGAATTCATGTTTTCCCTCTATGTTTTTTTTATCAGTCCTTTCATAAACGTAAAAACGGGATTTCACTGTATATATTTATTTTAATTTTCTAGATTACGTATTTTGGCTATATGTCGTAATTTGCAATGCTTGCTATCGGAAGAAAAAGAAAGAGCGTTGAGTACGGCACAATTTGCCCGCACCGTATCTACCCATCTTCATCATAACGTGGTGTTCAGAGAATACCGTCAGAAAATATATGTATGTATTATTATTAATATAAACATGTGTATAATTTATTTATAATTTATTTTGTTGTGTAGAAAGCGATGTTTGCCGTTCAAAAAAAAATATGTTGGACTATAGATCAAATGCAAGAAACTACATCTACCCAACGATTATTAGAGTTGGAAGAAAACGATAGACCGAGCGTACAATCTCGCACTCGCGAAATACTTTCACAGGGTTATAAATTCGGATTTGAGGTATATATTAATTTATTTAGTTTTAAATACCGTTGGTGCGAAATTTATTGTGTTTATTTTCAGTTTCATAAAGAGCTCTGCCGTTTAATCAACGAGAGCGGATATAATACGCAGTTAGCACGCAACTCTTTATCGATGTGTAGACAATCGAAACTAACAAGAGCCGATAGTATTAATTACGATAATATTCAAGCGACGATTGAAGAAAGTTATTTTTCTATGAATCCATACACGCCATCTAGTAATAACGAATTTACGTATCCCAATGAATGTCCAAAGATATCAAATTCTGAAAAAACCAAAGACGAAGTTGCGCTATCGTTCAGTTTATACGGACGCAAGGACTCGAACACTAAATCGAGATTGAATATACGCAACAGGAGATCACCGCGACTAAATGCTTTCAATGATGTCAGCGATTTATCAGATTTGAAACCGGAAGATTTTCAAAACGGCATACCCGGATGCGAGTCGTGCAACAGAATCAACGTGCAAGACGAAAATGATTCCAGTTGTTTCCCTAAATTTAGCGGCGATAAAATGGCGACAATGTGCGATTGGGAAATCACCGTATCAAAAGGTCTCGTAAAATTCGCTAAGCAATGGATGCATTTCGCACTGACGAGATGCGAACGCGGCAGAGGATTAAGACCGAGGTATATTAATATATTAATTTAAATGTATTTTACCTAGTTTACAATTGAATAAATATGCTAACGAGTGTCTCTTGGCTGGATATTCGTGATGATAATATAAAATAAATATTCGCAGATGGGCTAATCACGGTTTAGATTTTCTAATGCTGACATGTGATCCTCAACACACGAAACATCTTACAAACGAAGAATTTGAGGTTAGAAACAAATGAATATTTAATTGTATTATATTTGACATAACGATTTGTTTTATGCTTAGGAATTGAAATCAATGATGGATGGATGCATTTCTCATGTGATAGGATCGTCCAGAGGCGCAAATAACACCAATATCAATACTCCGACCATTGGAACACCGCCGCCCGGAGTGCAACGTCCTCGTACATCGCCAATGAATCATGTACATATTTTTGTTATTATTAATTAAATAACACAATCTGTAAATTATTACATTTAGTTGCTTTTATCTAAACTAATCATATCTCCAAGGCGAGAGCCTCATTCAGGCGTTTTTTTTTTTAAATCAAATATTTTACTCCGTTTTAGACGCCTTTTCATATTTGAAATTTCTTCACTCAGATGTGTTGCCAGTTTATAAGGTTGATTTTTTAGTCTATGTCTATTTCTTAGGCACAAACGAAGGTTCATCCGTCATATATTTTAATATCGATATTATATTTTCAGTACAACATGTCTAATAAAGGATTGCACCCCCTTTCTCCTACGACGCCACCGATCGAACCCGATCTATCATCGCATTCTTTCAATAAAGATACTAGTGAGCTATTATGATTATTTTTTTTTAGGTGAATATATTAAAAGAATGAATAATATTGTATTATTTGGGTTTTAGGTCAGTCCAATAAACACTTGATAGCGATTAATAAATTAGACATCGAACGAGATGGAACTCTACGAAGAACCGGAGCAATCGGCAACGTCAGACTCGGATCGAGATCTAAACATCACTTCCGTCCACGGCCTGTGACATTTAAATGGCAGCGGGGCATTAAGATCGGACAAGGACGTTTCGGAAAGGTAAATATTATTAAAACATATTGAATAAAACATTATAATAATGAAAATAATAATACGATTAATTATTATTAGGTATATACTGTGGTGAATACAGAATCCGGTCAATTATTAGCTATGAAAGAAGTTAGCTTAGGCGTCGGAGACATACGAGCCGTCGATCTGGCCGCTAACGAATTAAAAGTGCTTGAAAGCGTGGTGCATCCGAATTTAGTTCGATACTATGGCGTTGAAACGCATCGAGTATGATTTTTATTGTCCTTGTTTTATTTATTAAATTATATTTTATTATTATGCCCATTTTTGTTTCCGATAGGAGGAAATTCTTATATTTATGGAGCTGTGCGTTGAAGGTTCGTTAGAATCGATGATAGCCGGCTGTAGCAGTAACACCGACGGCACTATTGGTAACGGTCTTCCCGAACAATCGATCCGACGTTACACCGGACAATTAGTTTCGGCAATTCAAGCTCTACACGAGAGATCAATCGCGCATAGAGATATTAAAAGTTAGTCGCACATCTATTTAATTTTATTTCCGTCACTATGTTTATTTTGATGGTTTTTCTAAATTCTAATTATAGGCGGCAATATTTTCTTGACCGAAGGAGGGAATTGTTTAAAGCTCGGTGATTTTGGATGCGCCGTTAAAATTCGTGCCAATACCACCGTCCCCGGAGAGCTTCGAGGTTATGTCGGAACACAAGGTAATATTATAACAATAATATATTTAATCACGAAACATTTTTATAAAAAATCATTTATTCGTAGCGTACATGGCACCGGAAGTCTTTATGAAATCATCCGGACATGGAAGAGCCGCTGATATATGGTCGTTGGGCTGTGTAGTCGTCGAGATGGCTTCCGGAAAAGTATGGTGTTTTTATTTTGTTTATTTTATGATTCGTTCAATATTAAAACTTTTTTTTTTACAGCATCCGTGGAGCGAATACGATTCAAATTATCAAATCATGTTTGTGGTTGGCATGGGTAATCGTCCTGAAATACCATCTACGTTGTCTGCTGAAGGTTTAAACTTTTGCATGGATTGCCTTCAGCACGATCCTATCGATCGCGCATCAGCTGAAAAGCTTGCCAGCCATCATTTTTTAAAAGTTAGTACCGTTTAAATATTTTATTTATTACTCGCTATTTAGACTGTGTTGTTAATTATTTTATTTTGTAGGTAAATCGCTATTAATCGTGACTATGAACTAATTAAACAAATGGTTTGTGTGTAGTGAAAAACTAATAACTCATTCCAGTGATGATTATGTTGTATTATATATATATATATATTTTTATAAGACTGATATGATTGTTAATATAATTGAAAATATTTATATAATTTTAATAAATTATGAGTGAATTCATATTTTATTTATTTTTTTGACAATGGATGAATCTCATGACAGAAAAATTCCAAATGCCAACTCGCCACTCATGGATTTAGCACTTGAGAGGCCCAAAGTGCAATTCAATTTTGAGCCCTCCCCCCTAAATATTTTCACTATCCCTACACGCTATAATGTGCATTCTATATGCATGTATTTTACTCTGATAGACAGTGGCATATAATAATAATACAACCCTTAAATAAATATGAAGGAAAGGAACCACACAGAGAGAAAATTTTGAATTTTCAAACTTGGATTGAAAAATGTTGATGTTTGACAGAAAATTTTTAAAAAAACCATTCTTGTTTAACACATTCGCGGACAGTTTGTCAATTGCGGTCATTTTTTTTATTGCATGCGCAATAATTAATAAGCGTGGCAGGAAATTTTTGACATTTGACCGGAAGATGATAATTAATTTAAATATATAAAAACTGGCACGGTGAGAAAATTTTAATCTTTTACTCAAAGGTGACAATCTCAGCCAAGAACTGGGGAGCGAAAAAAAATTGGAGGTTCGATAGAATACTGAAAATCTCGTAAATACTTTTGATAATGTAGCGGTCATGCTTCGCGTCTAATATTAGTTCATTTTAAGAAGTAGAAAACCATCACATTGTGTAAACGAAACAAAAGCATTCGGAATGTCAATACGACCCAGGAAGCCAATATAATCCATTGCGACTATATATTACGCAGAAGAATAAAGGATGGGAGGTCCTTTATCATAAAGCCAGATGGGAAGCAAATATAGAAGCGTGTCTTCACTTCCTAGTTTTATGACGTGGGTCATTTTAACAGATCAATAGACCACACGGGAACAAAGAATATCGGGAGTCGACAACGACTACTGTGTCTTCTTAGAAGAAATTTCTATGAAGACACAAACTACAAGGACAGTCATTGATGAGATTTATGGACGAGAGACATTTCTAAATGATTTATTTAGTGATGATGATTTCGTATGCTCGTCGTTGTTGAAGTTTCCTCTGGCATTTCGGAGCAAATCAAGAACAACATTAGTTGGCTACGTAATCCAGGTGCAGGTTGACCCACTAGCCTTACGGAGGGGCAGGCCCCTCTTTGGGCCGGCAGGCTAACATTGCTGCCTTATGGCGATAGTCCAAAGAAACAGCCACCAAGTGCATTGCTTCCAGCCTGGTAGGATTTCGTTGCCGCTACGGCCTGGGAACTGAAAGGACGGAGCAAGTTTGTAGGAAGCGGAAATGTGATGGGAAACGGCTTTGTGGCACGGGGGGAGGGCGAAGTGGCCGTCTGGCGGTGGGATTATCGGGATGGGGGAGGGTGGGAGGGGTACATACATTTTATAGATTACATTTTAGAAATAATAGTGATAATATTGATGCATGTAGGGACCGCGAGAATAACGAAGAACTAAGACGCCAGAAGATGGCAAACGATTTGACACTGTCCAGATGAATCGGGAAATAACACCTTCTCCCCAATAGAGGCTACCAGCTGTATGCAACAGCTAAGGTAGCAATTTGCATGGCGAACTTACGCCTCCGAAGTTCTTCTTCGCCGTAAGTCGCCTATTGTGAAGCCCTTCACCTCATCGGACATCATTGACCCTTGTTGCTGTATAATCTTCGCTACCAACAGACTGGAGAAGTCAGTGGAATTAACGCAGACACGGGTAGATTGACGTATTGAATACGACGAGATTGTCATATTCGCTCTCTTGCGCATCGTCCTACGACAAGACCTGTGATCAAATCGTAAGCAGACGTCAAATTGGATATCTGTGTTCACAGCTGACATCAGATAACTTCTAAACGCCGACTGGAGAATCGGCGAAAACAACATCAGCAGCCATCGTATCACGTCCGAGTTTCACATTAACGAAACTGACGTGTTCGACGAGTTAATTTATATTTACATTTACAGATATAAAAAAATCCAAGATAGTTTTTAAAAACGTTTCCAAAAAATCGTTGGTCCGCAAAAGGTTAACACTTTGCAGTCCGGAGGACTCGTATGCGAGTCCTCGTGGCGCCAGAGCAGGGTCGGGACTTGTATGCAGGTCTCGGTAGAACAGTCCGACCGACTTCGCGATACGTGGAGACTAAAGCAGCGGTCGGGGGACGCATACTTGACTCCTTATTAGTAGTGATTAGTAAATTTAGGTACAATTTATTTTTTTTATATAAAAAATATTTCTTAGCAATTAGTAAATTTTTTCCCCGAAATCGCCCGGCTCCAGCGAAAAGTACCGCGCGAAATCGCCCGGACTGTAACGTGTTAATATGATAGTCATAGATATGTTATAAGGCAAAATAAAATATTTCAAGTTGATTTTTTTCATTGTTTATTACCATTTCCATCAATATAGTCATTCTTTAGTATAATTTTTCACTCGCAAGTTGGAATTTCTCCATTTTTCTTCATAGTTAATCCCTAGATATTTAGCTACAGTCACATGCTCTCGAATCATCATTCTTAAAATATTTTCTTATACAGTAAAACTCCTCTAACTTCGACAAATTCAGTTTAGAACAACTTCACTGAGGACAGGAAGCTGTTTGGCATCAAGCCAAAAACTATTGAATTTATATTTATAGAAGTTCCATTGTAATTCATAAAAATATAATCTAAAATCAGTTAAATGCATCTTCTATTCTGGATTTATGAAAATATTATAATTCAATTATTTATTCCGATAAAAATGTGCTACGTCTAATATTTATATATTATTCATTGAACACGATAAAAAGTGTCTTATAATTGCACCTACACCCTATAACATATTATAATTTGCCCCATAGAGCAATCAAACATTAATTTGTTCTAGTTTTATTTCTAACAACATTCAAACGGATAAAAAAATATCAAAAGATTACAATTGCACAGTGAAACGTTTAACGGAATATATCGCAGGATATTCACAACAGCACCTTGTAATACCGTCAATCACAATTTGTATATTTTACGAATATATAAAAAAACTATTTCAACTAATATCTTGCATCTTGATCAGATGACGAGTCTACTAAGATGTATTAGAAAATTGTTTAATATATTTGTCATGCTTGTCCACCACATATTTCACAATTTCTAATTCAATTTCTAAACCGGAATCAATTTCATCGGCGGTGAGAGTAATTTTGTTAGCTTCTTCGAGTGTGACGAATACGACGGTGTTTCGCCGTGTTTGTAAATTATTTGCAATCACCAGCTGCAATATAATAATTATATTAAATCAGATTAATGATATAGAATTTATTTTATAATTGCCTTATGTTTATATTTGTTGAGAGAATCCCTAGATTTCGCAATTAACAGATTCTCATCCGTTTCAAGCTTAAACGAAACAACATATGCTTTCGGCACCCAAATACTGGCCAGAGGTGAGAGCATTTTCGGAACTAACTGTAATTGTATTATAGGAACTCCTTCCGCAGACTGCATTTTATGCACGGGCTATAATAAATATCAATTTAATAATCATATCGGGTTAGATAAGAAAATATGCGGAAAACTATAATACCGTATATTTTTTAACAAAATTATATACACTTACCATTTGATTATTAGGAACATAGAAATCTGAAACCGCTGCTGCCAAATAGAGAAGACACTGTGGTCCTAATTCCGCTAAACATTCACACGCAGCTCTCAACAACCATAAATACTCGGTAACAGTGGTAAACGGCACACATAATAATTTGCCGGTACTGTGAGCCTCTTTATATTTACGCAGTATCGGCGCCAACGTATCCACACATTCTTGTTTCACTGATATAATATTAACTAAATTATGCGATTGATCTTAACATACGTATTGTAAATATATGAAATAACATACCGTTGATAGTGGTATTTGAGGTAGATTCTTGTAAATCTAACATGTCCATAAACCGTTGACCGTTAAAGTGTCGCAAAAATGGTTCAAGAGACTTTTGTCTATATAGAAATATAACGGCGTACCCTTCGTTTAAAAAATATTCCGCCGAAGCTGCTCCTCTAGTTCCTGCACTGAAATTGTCAACGAAGCGGACGGTGTTATGTTCCAGTGGCACGGTAGTCCCTCCTGACTAAAAAATATAATTGACAATTGTAATAATTAGAAATTTAAATGAAATTTGATTTGAATAATTGTGGTTGTGTACTGTGACGAGTGCGAGTTTTGCATTTGGACGTTGACAGAACGCCAGTAATTGCTGGCGAGCTTCTTCCAGAGCGCTTGGCGCCGGCTGTGCTTCGTAGAAGTGCTCCCATTCCGCGGACATTGCACTACTGTCACGCAATGACACTGACACAAGGGTAAACAAGCTCCAGTGTTGTCAGCATTCACCACTATCGCCCAGTCATTCATCGTCGAAATTTAATAATATAAATAAATATTTTTTAGATAAGCCTTGTTAAAATATACATACATATATAAATATTCAAACAAGTAAATTAGTCGACAATTATTATTTAAATAAGATTATAAATATTTAAAGAAATAAATATGATTTTTTCTAACGTTAAAAAATATATATAAAATAATAAAAAATATAGCATAGATGTTTAATTTTAATTTTGTCTAATTAAAAAACATATTTTTCATTGAATGGACATGGCCGATATTAGATTTATGTTTGGGGCGCAAATTTTAAAAAATAGCGCATGACAGCTAGGCTGCCCCTCGTCTTTGTAGAAATTACTTCTTCACTTGTATATGTTATGTGAGTTCCCATTGAATACCATTAAAAAATTGTACAATTTTACATTTTCAGTAATGGGGACATTAATATGAAATGAAATTCAATGTTAAAATTAGCAAGATTGTAAAAATTCACCAATGGAACATTGCAATCACCATTCAGTTATTGTATAAATATTCATAACCATTTAAATTTTGATTTAAGAAATGAATCAACAGTTTTTTCATGTATTTTATTGAGTGTTTGATCAAATTTGAGCTTTTCCGTTTAAATTAATATTTTTTAAAGCTTCTACTGAAAGTGTAAGTCAAAATTGCTTTGTTTTTGCTGGGGGTTATCATGGGCCGATTTATTTGAACTGTGATTGTGATAATATAAATTATGCGTAAATGTATAAACGACGTTCACAACCGTACGATTTAAATATGTTGATATTCGTCGAATACCGCCTTATTATTCATTCATTGTTACCGTATAGCTAGATATTAATATTAATTAAGGAAATGTACTTAACACAATTTTTGTTGTAGGTCTTAGATACAGTAGCATTTTTATTCTCCTGCTCGTTACTCGAGTTCTCAGCTGAGAATACGTTGTGAGTGATTATTTTTTTAATTAATTCTATCAACGATATTAATATGTATAGACTAATTTTTTTGTTCAATTGTATTAGGATTAATGAAGATGGGTCACCGTAGTACTTCTCAAGAAATGCCAACCGATTTAAGAAAAAATGTTGAAGGCAGCGATACGAATTCCTCAGGATTTGATGAAGTATTAATTAATCTTGACTTCTTTAATAGATAGTTATAATTTATATAATGCATTCGTAATGCATTTCAGGTCGATAACTCGATTAGTGTTTTAGTAAAAATTGCAACACTATATGCGGAACAGTTAATGAGCGATATTAATCTATTGGTCGGAGGTAAGAGTTATCCAGCTCATAGGCTTATCCTGTGCGCCACCAGCGAAGTGTTTCAGGTATTATCGTCGCTAAATTCATAATGAAATATTGATTATTAAAATTTTAATAGTGCGATTAATTTTTTATAGGTGATGCTAATGAATCGCGAATGGTCAGAGTGGCGTGAGAGTGCTATAGAATTAAAGGAGACACCGCAGTGTGCAGAGGTGTTTCCTCACTTTTTACGCTATTTTTATACGGGTCAAATAAGAATATCGCAACAAACCGTTTTACCCGTCCTTTCATTAGCTGATAAATATAACGTCAAGGTATTATAGAACATTTTTTTTTCAATACAATACAATTTATTAAATAATTATGTATATATTTTGTTACGAAGGATTTAGTGACGCTATGTCTCAGTTATATGTCGAGGCATCTAGCTCATGCTGTACAACAGGGTCAATTAGTAGCGTGGCTTCAGTACACAATGGCTTGTGGCCATTTAGCCGTAGCAAAAGTACGTAAACGCTAAAAAACGAAAACAATATACGATATAGATTTGATTAATTTATATAATTTATTTCTTAGGAGTGTCAAAATTTCGTTAAATGGAATTTAGAAATGTTAGCTAAGACCAATGACTTTGCGAGCTTCGAACCTGAAATTCTTATTACATTTTTACAACAAAACGATCTTGTTCTTAACAATGAAATGTCTCTTTACATGTTAGTCCAATATATACATTGCGATTAGGGATGTATTTCTGAATGATATAATAAATTTTAATTTTCAGCTTTACAACGCGATGGTTAGAGCATCAAAAATTAAGGTTGTTATCGGCGGAAGGGCAGGGGTTATCTGTGGCTGATGTCGAATCGCATATGAACGAACTAGTGCATGCTACGTTAACGCATATTAGATTCCCGATGATGACTCCGCGACAACTCGCCGAATTATTATTGAATCCGTTCACGCAAATTTATAAAGAATTTGTCGTTGATCGTTTAGCCATCGGAATGAGTTATCATTCAGGTAAAAATTTTTTTTTATTATTATTTGAATAGCACAATTTGTAAACTACATTAAACCCCCCTATAACGTCCTCTCATATAACGTCCCCCCCTATAACGTATTTTAAAATGCTAAATAGAATTTTCATAAAAATATTTTATAAAATTAACCAATAAAATGTCGCGTTGATCTTCCCTGCCCGCAAGTTGCGGGAAGATTATGTCAGGCCAAAATACAAAACGATATCGCCATGCTTGTTTCGCCATTTGCGCAGGTAAACAAGTGAAAATGTAAAAAAAAAGAAAAATTTAAATGTTTGATGCACTGATCTCATTCAAATCAAAAAATAAAATTACCCCCCTATAACGTGTCCCCCCCCCTATAACGTGGAACCTATCTGGACGTTATAGGGGGGTTTACTGTATTACATTAAGTTGTTGTTATCTTAACTATCAACATGCAGAGAAAGGATCCAGCGATCCTATCATCAATCGAGAGCCTTATTCAGCCTTTTTTACATATATCGAATGTTCAGCTCCTTTCAGTCACCTCTTCGTACTTGAAATTTCCTCTCTTAGCTATGATCCCAGTTTGTTTGGATGATTTTTTAGTCTTAGGTTAGGTTAGGTTAGCTTATTCAGCCTTTTTTACATATATCAAATGTTCAGCTCCTTTCAGTCACCTCTTTGTACTTGAAATTTCCTCTCTTAGCTATGATGCCAGTTTGTTTGGATGATTTTTTAGTCTTAGGTTATATTTAATGGTGTTAGACTCGAATCAGGGAGGGGACTTTTAAATCATTTCTGATTACAGTAAACCCCCCTATACCATATTACGTCCGATCTGGACCATATGTTATTAAAATTTGCCAATGGTAAAATAATGCAAGAATAAATAATAATAAACGAATCCATGTATATATATATATGTGTTTATTTTATTTTAGGACATAACGAGAGAGTCAAAGAAATATCTGATACGGAAGAGGGAAAACTTTTATTTACGCCTCGACTTTATACAGAAGATCGTTGGAGTTCTATGCTGACAATTGAAAATTTTCATTCGTTACAATGTTATCACACGAGAACATTTGTATTTTCATCTCATTCTACAATAGCTGAATATGCCGGTAAATTTATATTCTATATTCAATATTAATATTTTATTATGTATGTTAATTTTATTTTGATTTAGGAGATAAAACTTGCGAATGGGTCGTCGATTTATATCCAAAAGGCGTGTGGTTCCAAAAATCATTTGCTATTTTTTGGGAAGGCAAATATGAAGTGCCCGAAGTCGTGTTACGAACCGTCCGTTTGGCCGTAACATGCCGAGATCCGCCACCGTATACAGATATGAGAGTTAAAGTAAGCATATTTAATCAATAATTACTATATATCGAACTGTATTCTTAAAATGTGTATTTTTCAGATCGGCATATTAATATCCGGCGTGCAGTGGGGCGTTGAACACATTACGAACGTGAAAGAATGCATTTTTCACTTTTCGGCCAACCAAAGAGTTTTAAATATTGACGACGTGTTGAATTTCGACGAGCTTAATACACCGATTTATTCTCCGTCGTTTAGTCAGCAACAGTTTCAAAATACGCCAAAAATACGACCGCAGTGGTCAAAGTCAAGGTATAACGAATAATTTAATTATTTACAATTTAAATAAAAAAAAATTAAATACAGTGTAACCCCTAATTACACTACTCCGAATTACGCGCTGAGTTGAAATTATGCGCCACAAATTTCACCAATTGTGCGGTCGCATTCGCATACAGTCAAACGTTGGCTTAGCGTCTGTGTATTCAACACGTGCCAGGCTATACGCACACAGCCGGACAGCTTCCCTCTCCCAATTACTTGACTCCAAATTATACTGTCCCGATTTTAGTGTTAGTGAGGGTTTAATTGTAATTAATTTCAGTTTTTTTGATTTAGCAAATATAAGAAGTAACTTATTACTATATCAATTTTTAATTATATATTTTCCCTTGTTAGCTACAACTTTCTTCCATCTTTTTCTAATTTTAATATGCCGTTTGAATAAAAATCGCTTGATTAGGATGAAAAATAGACATCAATACCTGTTTTTATATCTTTAATATTCTTAAAGGTTTTTAAAAAGTGCTGCATTGAATACGATGGATGAATTTCCATTCGTATTCCATTAATTATCCCGAGTAATTTAATCGTTGAAGAATTGTGCTGATATTGTTCGTCCATATTTAAGAATTTTATTATAAATAATTCCTTTATAATCCCGCCATACAGTCAGAGGTACCTTTTTGACCGTTAGGTTTAGTTACGACACTACCAGTGGTACCTGCCGTTTAGAAAGCCACTGTTTTTACGACATTAGTTCGAGTACATAACCCACTTCTCATCCCCTGTTACAAGATATTCAAGAAACGTAGATTTTTTTAAAAATTTTAATTAATTCTTGACACATTCGAACCCGTAAAGATTTGCTTTCATCATTTAAATGTGTAACTGTTTATATAAATCTTGCCACTTATTTTTTAACACTTTACACTTGATCAATCACTGGTGATATCAAATTATTAATGCATCTTTTGCGGGTAACGCAGATCACAGTCCGATTATGGCCAACCATTGAGTTGGGGAAACCGTAATTACGGTTCTAAAAATACTGGGCGTTGTATTTGATCTTGATCACAGTCTTAGAGCTCTTTCGTGACTATACATTTTTCGTTTAATGTTTGGTTTTTAACAAAAATCGAAACACATCTGAAACGCATATATGAACGCGACCTTCAACGTCACGGAATCGACAAACTTATGTGCGGGATCATCCTCTTCGGTTCTCAAAAGATTTTAGGGTCCATAAATTAGAACCTAAGTGAAGTGTTTATGAAGGTGTATACAATTTTTATTCGATTTTGGCAATTGCAAGAGCTACGTGGATATGCCCGCTCCCATTGTCCGGACAGCCCAAACCGCGACCGCAAAAGATGTGTTAATATTAAAATATACGGATGAATTCTTCATTAATTTCTTGATTTTTTTTTAAAAAATGTATTATTCGAATAATAAAAATAGTTATTCATTATATGCTTCGATATTTTGAATTTTTCTATTAAACAATATAACGCATAAATGCCACGAGCACTCGGCGAGGTCTCGCCCCAGACTGACTTCCCGCGGCACTTGTTACTAGTAAGTTTCACTCGCACTTGGCGCATCGTAATGGATGCGAGCGAGAAAAAACATCGCGCCCGTGACGACAGAAGGAAATATTGTCGTTTTTATTATTTTTCGCAATTGTGGACAATAAAGATCACCGATTAATTATAATTAAGACTCTTTTAGACAAATACAAAAAAGTTGTGACATGTAGGATTCATTATATCATTTTTGTTTCCATATTCCGAAGTATTTGTAGATCCCGAAATACAATCAATTCCCAAATCCCAATGTCAAATTTTGTATATCAGAGATAATGATACAGTAATCACAATGCAGTGGAAATTATTTATGAATATTAAATTCAAAATCAGTCATTCAATAAGTATGTTTTCTATGATTTCAGTAAAACGATCTGTCAATGTGGTAAATATTACGATGGAAGTCAAAACTCGGAACAAACCGCCAGCAATTGCGGAATGTGCGCGGTACCGGAGCCGCCGATTAATCTCGTCGGCGTAAATCGTGATCAGCTTAGTGTAATTACAATTTATTAATATGTATCCGAGTACGTTATTATGTTTCTAATGATTTTGTTTATTTTTTTTTAGATACAAATCGTTATTATACCTCTGACGAATGTGTGCTGTGTTACTTCGCCGAGTTTTTGTTTTAAATGATATCGAAATCTCGAATCTACGCATTATTTTTTAATTGCAATGCTTTGTATATTGTTTCAAATAAATTATATGAGATAGTTCACGAGGAGGTTATGAAAAGTCGACACGGCATCCTCATTTATTCGGACTTCCGCAATATAATTGGCATGTTAAATATATTCCCTTGATTTATAGAAACATTCCAGTAAACGCAACGGATGTAGATATCTTACTCGGATCACGAAATTCTCAGTTTATTGATTTAAAACGAATCTTATATTTAATGAAATAATTTAGATATCCGCATATACAATCATATATTATTATTAAATTTAAATTCAAACCCCGTTTTATAATTTAATACGGCAGAAAATATTTATACAGATATAGTTACAGTCATAGTAACTAAAATTATTATATTTAGACGATGATGCTGTATCGCAGCATCAAATTGTGATTAAATACTTGAGTCGTTATATATTTTCTTCAGTATGATTTTGGTGCTAAACATTAAATTGTCACAATCGGTTATTATTTGCATTTAAATTCGCATTACTGCTTCGACAATACACCCTATTTTTTAATTTACTTCTTCCCCCTGATGTAAATAATATATTTATAAGAGGCGATGACCAATATCTATTTTGATAGAAGTCATTTTTTAATGAAAATTCAAAAGACTGTATTAATCATATTTATAAACTGATTTAATATTAATATGTATTTCTTCATTTACCTATTTAACGATATATTCGGGTGTGCGTATTCGTTATTTTTAATATTGTTCCGATCTGAAAATGTTAAAAATGTGTTCATGTGTTTATTATATTCATGTTGATGTAAGTGTTTGTATAAATAAAAAAAAAAACAGCACTGATTCACTATTAAGATCGCCTTATTTTAGCTGAAGATTCAACTCAAGTCTCCTTGTAATCGTGCAATACTTTAAATTATTCATTTAACAGTTTTAATCTAACGTGTCAATCAATCGTACGGAGAAATTATGTCTATTTATTAAATGTTAACGTTTGTAATGATAGAAATTCAGACTTGAGCTGAGTTTTGAATTTATTGATTTTTCCAAGGCGAATGAATATATTTGTTTAAATGATGTAACGTAAATTTTATTAATATGTAAAAATAACAGCTTAAAAATTGTTGTACATACTATATACTATTATTAAAAAAAAATAATCGTATAATCGTGTTATTATTACAACTTATTCTTCCTGACTTTCTTATTAACACTTAATCGGCCGGAAGCAAAATTATATGCTTTTCTGTGGGCAATCTCTTTCGGCCACACAGTTGTTTATTTAAATACATACGCCTGCATAATTTATGGACAATATACTTCTTTTTTAGTCGGCACCCTCATTTCTGAGGATCGTGACCATTCTAGTTCCGAAACTTCTTGATTTTGGCTCTCCAAGATTCTCTGCATTCTACATCTCGCATGTGCAGGCTATCGTTTCTCCTAGTGAGATATAATATTGAAGAATCCTTTTAAGACATTTGATAGAAAGGCGGTCCTCTTTATTGTTGCCCATTTCATTTAGGACAGACACGTTTGTGCGTTTAACGGTCCATGGTATTCTTAGAAGACATCGCCGATTTTTTAAATTTATTTATAAAAAAAAGTCTTTTATTGAATAGGATATCAAATCAAACCCTATAGATGTTTCTTATTCATTTTACCAATGAAATCTTTTTTTTTATATACTCGTAAAATACAAACAATGAGAGTAGAATGTAGATTCGACCAAAAATATCCAGAGTGGAAAAGGT
The DNA here is from genome assembly GCA_022495035.1 of Philopotamus ludificatus. NCBI lineage: Eukaryota > Metazoa > Arthropoda > Insecta > Trichoptera > Philopotamidae > Philopotamus > Philopotamus ludificatus. The sequence continues at coordinate 54,672 of JAGXCT010035371.1, forward strand.
TAGCGGTTGAATTAAAATGAATACCATTTGGAAGACTCAAAAATCACTCTCTTTCTCTGTGATACATCATAGTATGGGATTTGGCTTACTCAATTATTTTGTTCTGGATCAATCTTTTATAATGAATATTATCAGTTTTATTTTAAATGCAACGTTCATTTGGTCAGGGACTATTAATTACGTCTCTTTTCCTTTCGTTCGACATTATTTACGTGGCCTTATAACCCTGAGGTGGGTCTTTGCCACCTGGGGGACACCTCCATCTTAATCATGATCTGTGACGGACATTCTCCAGGTTATCTTCGCTCTTTGAATACGGGTTAGGTTGCCAACCAAAGCCCGGGAGCCGAGCTGTCACGTGCGGATTGTAACAATAATAATCAGACGAGGTTAGGGCCAATTCGAATTTTATTCACGGTCTTAACAAGATTTTCACGAGCCTCGATTAACTTTACCGCAGCACGTCACTGAATTGGCCTGGATAAGCGTACAACTGCTCATAGCTCCGTAGAATCTACGAAACTCTGATTGTGCACAACCGCCATCGCCACCACGTCTGATACCGACATGCGACAACGCTTGACATTCGTTCGACATGGTAGTTGGTAGTGGCCTTATAACCCTGGGGCGGGTCTTTACCATCTGGAGGACACCTCCGTCTCAGTCATGATGCCATGACTGTAGACCAGTGGTTCTCAAGTGCGGCCACGGTGGCCGCATGCGGCCACCAGAGGATTTTGCTGCGGCCACCAACAATTGAAATTTAAAAAAAATGTATTTTTACAAATGAATTTGTAAAATTATTATTTTTTCGAAATTTCCTAGATAACTTGGCAGACACTACTTCTAAATTAAAATTAAAGCATAAAATAATACAGTGTCTTCAATCCTTAAATCTGGAACTTTATAAAAGGTTCGAAGAATTTTTTTTTTTAAAACTGTCACTTTTATATATCTTCCCCTTTTCAGATGATGAAAAATGAAAATTTTATAGCATTACAAAAAAGATTAATATCATTTTCAGTATTCAAATTAATTAACTGGGCTAACGTAAAATATGCATTATTAGAAATCAGTCATGATCAAGTACTTAAAGACCGTTTTAATAATGATACTGATCAAAAATTTGCAATTAGGAGTTATCACGATGATCATGAATCAGAATCAATATAAAGTGTAAAAGTGCTTTATTATTAATTTTGTCGATTTTTCCTACAACTGTATACTGTGAAAGATCATTCAGTATGATGCACTTTATAAAAAATAAATATCGAAACCAGCTGACAGATGTAAACTTAGAAGCAGCAATGCGACTTGCATTGGAAGACAGAACTGTTGAACAATTTCCATTTGTATTACTTTTAAATAAATAAATACCAATATGTTATATATATGACAGCATAGGTTATTTTTTTCTGATTTTCATTTTCTCATTTTACATATTCTTTGAGGTTTTTATTTTCTATTTTACTTATTTTTTAACTAGCTATAATTCTGTTTATTTGCTGTTCTTTTGTTATCTCTAGTTATAAGCACTCTTTGGTTCCCTTTAGCTAAATAAATAAATGTTTAAATAATGTATTTTATTGAATATAAACTTATAAGTTAATCCATTTTTGTAATAAATGCAACTGCTATTTTTATCAGATTTGGTGCGGCCACGAGACATTTTCATAGGACCGGTGATTTTTATAATGCGGCCACAGTGAAATTTCACTTGAGAACCGCTGCTGTAGACAGACTTTCTCCAGGTTATCTAGGCTCTTTGTATACGGGTCAGGTCGCCTGCCAAAGCCAAACACAATGTAAAAGCCATACAAAATCATCATCATCACCTGAACCCGGTTTTGATTCGAAAGCTGTCATCTCGTTTTCAACATTAACATTAAAATAATATTTTTTTGTTTGCATATTTTGATTTAAAATCAATATATATTATAAAACATTATTGAATTATTTATTAATATTTTAAAAATAAGAATACAAATTAATTGGTTTTTTTTAAATATATAATTTGGATTTATATTTATTTACAAAGAGTCCGTTTTTTCTGGTTAATTTTTGTAAAGCTCAGACATTTGTGGTGATATACTTAACATTCTTCATTGTAAATAATAGATAATAGAAGAGCAGATTCTAGAATATCATATAACATGTAGAATTTACTTCTTGGGTGTAATGATACCTTCGAGTTGAGCCTAAAACAACAAATAAAAATATCTTTATGTAATCAATTATGATTTGTTTGTCATTTGAACAAATGTTTTCACCTTAAGTTGCATATTGGTCTTTTTGAGAGCTTCAACTTCCTCTTGATGTTTCTTTTCTTCGGCGGCTCTGAGCTCGGCAGCTCTACGTTCCAATTGTTCAGTCTTTTGTTTTAAATCAGTGCATTGTTTTTCTAATACTACTTTTTCTTCCTTCAGTGTAGAAACTTCTTCTAGTAAATCAGCCTTACCTTGTTCCGACTTAACAAAATAACATATTAATAATGCTAAGAATATTTTTACACATAAATATATGATCAAATATACTTGCAAAGCTTTTCTCATTCCAAAGGCAATCGAACTACAATACAACGTCTGATATGCTTCCATTGTCATATTCAATTCGTCTCTAATTCGCAACAGCAGTAATCCTCGCTCGGCACAATTAATGGTAACCTATTATGCGAATAATAAATATTTTATTCAACTCATACCATTGGTATACTGTTCTGTTTTAACCTGTCTAATAACTTCGTCGAAACATTGTGTGTAAAGCTGTCGTCTAACGGGACATATGCCCGTCTCTCTCGCTTGTCTTTGCTGAAGTTTGGTATCTAGCGTTTCTTGCAAATTCATCACATCTAAACGTGTGGCCGGCGTTGAAGACACCTGATAAATATTATTATCGATAATTATCGCTGATGACGATTTTATTTGTTTTTTTTTATGAAAATTACCTGTTGCATCCACGTCTGACCTTCGACTTCCCATTGTTTTGGTGGCAATATTGCGTTTAATATTTCTTCAGTTTCTTTTCTTGCTTCAGCCGTGAGCTGTGTTACACCTGATGTACCGGGTGTAGGCGATATTGGCCGTTTAGCCTTTGAATATGAAATATAACATTGAAATATTATTTTTTTGATAATAAAACTCGGTATATATTAAACCTACAGGTTTTTTATCCGGGTACGTAGTAACCAAGACCGGAATTTCATATTTCACAAGGGTATCTTCGGAGGCAATAATCTTTTCAGCCATCACTGCTGAGAACGAATTTTAAGTCTGACGTAAACAGAAATCGTGTAACCATGGTAATGAGTTATCGTGTGCGAGTTGGTAGCTAGGTATTTTCTTGGTAACCAATAAATTTAATTAATATAGATAATATATGCAAGTATATATGTAATAAATTTAAATTAAGAAATAACGGGAATTATTTCCTTCACGAAATATATCGCGATATAGATTTTTAAAATGCATATATCACTTCAAAATATAGGTTAATATTAATAAATATTGTAACAGACTCTAAACTTACACATTAATCTCATAATAATAATTAAATATATAATAATATTTCAATACATATTTACAAATAAATATATTGCATTTTTTTTAGATATCACTCATGCCTTTGACAAGATCTGGCACGATGGTCTAATTTTTATCTCATCTCGGCTAGTTATCTCCTTCTATACATAAAATTGATTCATTCATTTTTAAAAAATCGATCTTTCAAGTTAAAATTAGATTCTAACTTCTCCATCTGTCCCCTAATGGCTGGAGTCCCTCAAGGATCGAATCTCTCTCCATTTTTGTTCTCGATCTACACAAACGATATTCCGATTTCAAAAAAAATAAATAAATACCCTCTTGGTGTTATACACCGATGACACTTAAACAACTTACAAAAGTGGTGTGACAAATGATTAACTCAAATCAATACTTCTCTTTAAAAAAAATATCAAATTCCCCTAATATTAAAATTAAAAATACCATTATCCCGTGGAATTCCGAAGCGAAGTACTTCGTGGTTATTTTCGATAAAAAGTTCTCATGGAGACCCCATGTAGAATCAGTAATTAAGAAAATCAACAAATGTAATGTAGTCGAGTGTTGTCGTGTGCCGGTATTAGACGTGGTGACGATGGCGGTTGGGCACAATTGTAGTTTTGTAGATTTTACGGAGCTATGAGGAGCCAGGCCGCTATCCAGGCCAATTTAGTGACGTGTTATTACCACAGGAATTTTAACGATCAGACCGTGAATTAAATTCGAATTGGCCCAATCTTGGTCTGATTATTATTGTTATAATCCGCGTGAGACAGCTCGGTTCCCTGGCTTTAGATGGCGACCTGACCCGTATTCGAAGAGCCAAAATAACCTGGAGAACGTCCGTCTACAGTCATGACATCATGACTGAGACGGAAGTGTCCTCCAGGTGGCAAAGACCCGCCCCAGGGTTATAAGGCCACTGTAACTGTAACTAACGCATGTAACGCTCTCCTTCGCCCTCTTATAAGCAAAAACAGAGTCCTTTCTTTAATGTTAAAAAAACTTATTTATACTGTCATCATCCATTCTCAAATTTTAGGTTTATTCACAACAGAGAAATACACAAAGATCCTCTCCCTTAACACTATCGGGGCCGGACCAAATTACTAGGTCGCATTAGCTTTTTTTTTATTCGTGATATTGAAATATAATCTATTATATTTCAATGAGTCGCGTTGCAGATTCAGATGTAGAAATAATTGATTCACACTGTTTCACGGCCATAAACGGTTGGCGATCATGATGCATATCATCACCGAACGTTCGGGCCCGCGATGATACACATATGATACACCGGCCACGAAAGTGTTAAAGACCTTATTAAAAAATATGTTATGTACACTTTCTACGATAATCTTCATAAATTTACAAATATAATCCCCTCCACTTCCTTTCTTGGTAACTATGATCGTAAATACTCTCAATCCTTCCATAGAATTCCCCTATTCAAAACAATTTTACTTCCCGTTAAAAAAATAAAAGTAGATAACAAAAATAGTTCCAACTCAGACCCCTTGTTTTCCATTTTAAAACACTTAAAAAAATATTTATACTACTTTTTTAACAACTTTTGGGTTGTCTCTTCTTTTCTTCTCTATCTATTAAATATAAATGCTACTAACAGCTTCTTTGCTTCTGTGACTAGTTAATCAATGTTTCCTGTCAAGATAGTTTTCTGTAATTTTTATATTTGCTCTGCTTTCTCACTATTTGCTTTTCTTGGGCTTTTACTTGTTGTATATAACATTTTATCTTTACATTAATTTTTCTATATATGAATACCTACCTGTTTTCTGAACTGGTTACGGTTTGCTATTTTTATTTAATTTTGGTTTAGTTCTATTATTACATGTTTTTATCCTGAAAGCTGTTAACCACTTGTGCGCCGGGAACACTTTTGGCCATGATGATGATATTACATTTAAATGAAGGGATAATGGAAAATTGAATTATGTAAAAAAATAAAATAAACGTGTTTAATTTAATTGATTTATTTATAAAATAATTCCAAAAAATACAAAATCTTTTGATGAATGAATGTTTTTTTTCTTAAAATTCATAGTTGATGTACGACAAATAAAATGATTACATATGAAATGAACATAGCTCTCATTAGTTTTTTTGTAGCAAATTATAATTAGACCTGTACGTAAATACCATTTTACTTTTTAAAACATGTGATACACATGTGTATTAAACCAAATTAATAAATAACATGTAAAGACAATACAACTTTATACATGAAATTTAAATAATAATACTAATAATTTATAATACCGATATGAACGAGGCCTCAACAATGAAAACTTGTTTATAATCAGAATGATATTTATTATTTTAAATAACAATCCAGAAACATTTAACGAATACACCATGTAATCATTGTAATTTTATATAAAAAAATTATCATGGATTCCCTGAAGCAAAATTAATTTAAGTAAATCTCAGAGTATTTAAATCGTATATTAAAAGTAACATGAGCAATTTTTTATTAAAAAAAATTTGCAACCAAGAGATATTCCTATTGATAATATTAAAATATATTTTCATTACATGAAATAGTCAGAAAATATCATTTCAGTTTCAGATTGAGTAATGAAAGTATATTTATAAAAAAATACAGGAATGCATTTAAGCGCAGAAGGTATTTCATAGCGTTTACATTCAGAAAAATTAATAGTTTGATATTAAGTTCACTCGAATTATTGCGAATCACTACTTGAACTAGAGCTCGAATCGGTTGACATTACTTCGACGTCTTCTTGTGGAGTATCCTTGTGTCCGCGGGTACCGGCAGAACCTTCCAACGGCACGGAAGCACCTCCGACAGCGAGATGCAATTCGCCTGAAGGATGCCATGCAAACTGGTTAGCAGCCGATGCAGGAACGTCTAAAATAAAAAAAAGATTTTAAATAAAATATTTCAACAACTATAGTTCAACATGAAAACGCTTCAATATTACTTACCACCAGGGGTGATGCGATGAAGATCACTAAGAGACGGAGCCATCCCGTTAAGTGGCAAATCGCAAAGTCTACCTAAGAGTCCTAATCTCATTTCTATGTCTGTGGGATAGGGTCGACGAGGATCGCCCGGTTGCCACGAGAGTGGTGCACATATAGCATTCGAAGCACTTATTCAACAAATTAAATAAATAATAAATACTATATTTATTATATTTAATATTATAAATAAATCGTTGATGATCACGTTACCTATGAGCGAATTTAATCAATTCTTCTGAGGGTACAGGTCGTTTTCTGGACTTAAATATCGATGCAAGTTTTTGTCGAGCTTGATATAAAGATGTTGCTAATATTTGTTCTGCTTCCTTCAGTTGCTTTTGAAGTTGGCAGATGTCCTGATCCTGAAATTAATCCAACAGTATAATACAAGACGTAAATATTATTCTATTTTATTTCTAAATGATGTATACCTGATTGTCGACTTCCATTTTTAATCTGTTCATTTTTTCGTGGATCTTCGCTTGTTCCTCGGCTAATTCGAGTGTCTTCTTTAATTCCGCATCTTTCGCAAGCAATAATTCAGTAATTTGAATGTGTTCCGCGGCGGACATTTTTTGAGGTTTCGGTGCGATACAATTTTCAATGATCTCCCTAAAATTTAATGTAAAGCATATTTTTCAAATATAAAATTAGTAAACACAAAAAATATGTCAAATAACGTTACATATCTTCCATGTTATAAATCATATAGATATTCTAATACAAACATCAGCATTGAGATTCAATACTTGGTCACGTGCATAGCAAAAATCTTTGAAAAGCTGAAGGTCAGTTAAGGTGATCAACTTCTTTATATAGCTGGCACAACATATACAACTTCATTTGGTTAAAGAATCAAGGGCATGAATGAGTAATGGTAAAAAACTCAATTAATTTACTTCGAAATGAGTTCAATGTCATCCACCAGCGCCAAAAGACGATCTCTCGTTCCCAGATGCGCCGCCATCCCGCCGGTAAATGTCAACCTCACTATTGTTGACAAGCGCGAACAATGTTGCCATATAAATTAATTTATTTATCCGTTCGTTCATTCGAATCCTAAAATAAAAGCTATAATAATCGATTTAATTAAAACATATGTATATATTAAATATATGCTATAATTATACTTAATAAATTATAACATTTATCATGTTAAAATCGTGATTATGTAAAAAAATAAATTTATGCGATGTATACTAATTATTCAAAAGGGAAATTATTACATATCATATTATATTGTTATTAAATATCTTTATCGGCGATATTATTCGATTATTCAATTAACACAATTGAATACACGTGCAAGATGATAAATTCAGTAACTCTTTATGGTTTTATTTATTAGAACATATTATTTATTACGCCGAATAATGTCGCATAAACATTTTAATACTGATAAGTATTTGTTGACAACTATTCCATATACACATTAGCGTATTTCAAAATAGCTGACTATTTAAATGTGCACGCGACTGTCACGTAAAGTGCATTCGTTGTGCACGTGAGAAATGAATGATTTCAAACATAGTACCTCTAGAAGAGAATTACCTATACGGGACCAGTATTAATATCTATTTATTGTTTTGCGCAATTTTATATTGTTATATATATAAAAATGGCAATAATCTATTTGTAAAAATATATAATTAATAGAATACTATGGAATTATCCAATAAATAAATATATTGATATGTTTTGTCAGAAATAAATATGTATGTAATTCAATACATACGTATATACTGATTTGTGAAATAAATTGATTAATAAAATAAATTCTTTCATAATGAGAGCGTGAAATGTGTAGTTTGCTGTAATAATACGCAGCACACTTACAAAGGCTTAGCAAAATGCAGTTACAATGGCATTTCCCACTGTATGCTAAAGGTGTTAGGGTTCATAATGGCAAAAATGTAGCGAACACGAGGTAGAAGAGTGAACAAGTAGCCCCGAAGATGCACCGATGCAACTCAAAAACAGAAGTGTCCCATGGCTGCACGAGCGCAGGTGCAACAGCTGCGAATCCTCCGTCGTCGACATGAAGCGTCTTCAGGGCCCTGCGCCCTTCTCTTGCAACAACGAGCTAAACCCGTGCGTTTAACTTCCTTATATTCTTAAACCATGTCCATGTACTCATTTACAGCTCAGATTGTAATGCAAATGTAGCAAAATTGCAAATTTTGCATATTATGCTGATTAATAGATAATAAATATCATTGACTAATGAATTAAATTAAATTTAAACGATCGTTTATTATAACTATTAATAAAAAAAAAATGATAAATGATTCAAAATCAATTTTAATTTGATTCGTTATTCTTCACACTACTACGTATAAATTTATTAGCATTTGCATTACTTTTAATATAGCATCACTTCCTTAAGCACTAAGTATGGATTTATCTGTTGCTAGGATTGTGCAATAAGCCACGATATATGGCACGTCATAAAATATATAATGGATGTAATAATTTGAATTAAAAGAGATAAGAGTAATTTTAAAATAACACGTGTTATTTCTGTTTATAGTAATAATTTCAGCATCGTGATTGTGTCATAAATAAATACTATTTTAACTTTATCGTTTATTGTTTTTTTTTGATAAATCACAGTACTTGACATTGAACAACTACGCATTCTATTATTTTAAAAAATGGCTTGATTATTTGATGAAACGATTCAATCCAAAAATATGCGTGGCCTCAGTTCGCTATATTCACCCTTTTTTATTAAAAAAATAATAAACAAATCACAATTAATTTATATTAAATTATTGCGCGTTATATATCGCGTTAAGACCAATTGTTATTGTTATTATCAAACAATTTACGGTACTTTGATCTATTTTTGTAAATAAATCGCTATATTTATAAATCAGTTTGTATTATAATAAAATCAGTAAATTATAGCTATGATCATTTGCGAAAATATTTGCGGAAGACACAAAAATGGAACTTCCGAGCGCAGGTTAAATAATTCTTTCTATATTTTTACACGATATTAAAATATGTGTACCTACATATTTTACAAAATGATTCTTTTCTAAATTAACAAAAATAATATACTAAGCTAATCAATCAAGCTTTAGAATCACATACTATGTATTTATGCAGATAAATTAATGTAAAAAATATTATTTTTCATAAGGTTATCAGTTTGACATTGATTACATGGAACTTATAAATATAGGTCAATGATTTTTCATTGAAAATATTTCTGTGAAAAACTCTTTTCAATCCTAGGAATAATAATTATTTTTTATAGTGAATAATATAATAATATTGGATTTAATATATTCAATATAAAGAAAAATTTAGTGCTTATGTAGAACAATCACATTGTGTCATCATTTTCTTTGTTTCAATCGATAATACATTTAATCATCGTACCAAAATGGCTCGGAAATAATATAGCATAATGTATATATGTATATTATAGATGAATTAATTCATTATTCTATATAAGCGTTGATTTATCTTTGAGTTTATAAACTTTTATATATGAAAAGTTATCAATATATGGGTTTATCCATTACAATAGCTATTTTTCTCTATTCATGTATATCTATCGTGCATAATTTAGAATTACTTATTTGTCATATGATTACAGAATACATAGTATTTATTTATTTATTTATTTATTTATTTATTTATTTATTGTCTACGATGAATGAATGGCATGACAGAAAGAATCAAATCGCCATTCATCCATATAAAGATACATATTTTTATTTATATATTATATTAAACACTGTAAAGATACAATTAATATTCCCCAAGTGTCGAACCACATTTGAAGGTTAGTGTTTAATTGTTTATATTATTTCAGTTGGATTGAAATAATATTATTTGTTTTATAAATATTTATTCAGCATGGATAGATGGCATTAAATTAATTAATTCCAATGGCTAAACTACCACATAAATATTAGATTTTTTTATAAAACGTCTGGAGGTAATGGGTGTCTTCCTCTTACATGCCTCCTGGCCAGTGTTATAAAGAATTCCTGAATTCATAGTTTCGTCGGGCACCTATCAGAGCTACTAACTTAAGCTCAGTCGCGTTAACTTGCAATATCGAAAATATATGCATGTTACCTACAAGCCATAACACTGAGTTACAACAACTGGTATATATAGACAACAATCGTATAATAATAAATAATAACAATAATCATAATAATAATAATAGTGATAATAATAGTATAATGATAATAATAAAAATAATAGTAATAATAATAATAATTGTGAAAATAGTAATAAGAAATAGTAATTAAGTGGTGATGGCATGGCAGGATATCGGGGTGTAATAATAATTTAGAATAATTATTGCCGAGAATTGATAATTTGTGTCATTATTAGACTAAAATATCAAAGAAGACAGTTCTATTAATAAAACAAAACCAATATTTTATTAAACAATCATTATAATACACAAAGGCCAAGATTTAAATGCAAATATTGTGATAATGTATATTTTTGTGTTTTATTAAAAACGATTTTTGAATAAATTGTATGAAATGTTTCAAACCTTCGTTATGGCATATCTACTACATATATAAATATGTAAAATAAATACATGCACTCACTATTAATGTATAGTTTATGATAAGCGCAATCTGCATTGCATAATTTTTATGTTTTGAATAATAATGATTGACCCATGATGCATCTACGATATTATCACCGTAGTGTAGACTTCAGTATTGATCTGTCTCTTAAATTGAACGTTAGTGTCATTGATCAGCTAATAATATATTGTTTCATTAAATAAATTTTACCATTTTAACAATTATTTGTCTTTAAAAATAGTAATTATAGTCTAATCCGTTTATCATAAATTGATATTATTTTTTTTGTTTTATTCAATTTTATTAAAAGATTATTCCTTTGTTTTCAGTTTGTTTGATGAAATCATGAGGGTCATTTTGCTCAGTTTTGTAGTGTGGTTGGGGATATCATGTGGTAACGTCATCGTTCCGTATTCATTCAACTACTGGTTACACATAGGTAAATAATACATACATTCAACTCTCATTAATAATATATTGAGACAATCAATTAAAAATTGTGTTTTACAGGAGACAATTATCCGCCGCCTCCTTATGATTATCCGTATCCGAGTCAAGAAATATTAAAAAAGTTACCAGCAATTGGAACGAAGCATTTAAACGATTCGCTACGTTTTGGAGAAATGTCGGTAAACTTATTAAAGACGTTAGAAGAAAATTTGAGAGCGGCCGGAATTGAAATCGAAAAAGGCAGTCCCGAGGATGGCTTTTTTATTGAAAGTTATCCAGACGATGACGCCGTAAAATTGCAACATTTATCATCGATCATCACTAAAACGTCGGCTCAGTTATCATACAAACATTGTGGAAGGTAAGCGTATGATTCAACATTACACATTCGCCTTGATAAATATTAATGAATCATTTATTTTGCATAGATTCGGTGTGATCAATGAAGAATGCGCGGGATATATTAGTAAATTGAAACTTAAGAATACGGACATAGGCGATAAATGCGATTTGTTCCATAAAACGGTTTGCAACTCTAAAAAAATCGACTCCAAGTATCGTAGTTTCGATGGATCGTGTAACAATCCGAATAGAGGATCTTTGGGCCGAAGACTCTCTGGCTTTAAAAGATTGCTTCATCCCGAATATGCCGATGCTATAGATAAGGTAAATATTTTCTCCTAAAAATCATATGATATTGTTATACAAAGTAACTCTGATTTTATTGTTTAGCCACGTATGTCTGCGTTTCATAAACCGTTGCCGTCGGCGAGAATGATTAGTTCGTTGGTGGCTCTGGATATTAGTTCCCCTGATGTCAATCATACACTGATGTTGATGCAATGGACGCAATTCGTAGAACATGATTTAATACACATCCCGGTCAGAAAGATGGGTAAGATTTTAGAATGCATCATAGAATTTTTAATAAATGTGACATGTGAGCTCAATACGAGGATTTATTTGCCTAGCCCGGACTCTGATCTGAATAGATATTTTATCTGCATAGGGGCTATGACCCTGATCGGTCATATGCATTTAACGACAGCAAAACATCATTTGAAATTTAAATTATGTCATATTGTTGTATAAAAATTATAATGTAGCGTCTTCATTAAAAACATGTTGACCGTGTCGGCGAACGACTATTGTTATTATGTGGCCTTCATCGCATTGAATATATACTACGAACGTAATTACCGTTGTTTACAATAAAATATGTATATTTTTCATTTGCAGTACATATTGACAATAGCATTAGTTGTTGTGATCGTCGCGGCAATACATTATCGCCGAGACATCAGCATCCCAGCTGTTTTCCTATCTCCGTCGAGAAGAATGATCCATTTTTTTCACCGCAATGGATTAGATGTTTACCGTATACAAGATCAATAACAACATTTAGAAGTGATTGCACTTTTGGTGCCGCGGAACAGGTGCAAATTTATTCATTAACATATTTAAAATTATTATATAATACATAATAACCGTATTATGTTAAAATTATAGATGAATCAAGCGACACATTTCCTCGATGGTTCACAAATATACGGTAGCAATGCGAAAATAGCTTCATCTTTGCGCACAAAAAACAACGGCTTAATGGAGATGTTAAAAACATCTCATGGATCTACTCTACCTCTCGTTGAACAATCAAAACGAATGAAAATGTGTCAAATAAATGATAACGATGACATCTGCTTTAAATCAGGTGAATACATTTGATTTTATTATATTATATTAGTTTATATAACACGTATTAATGTCGGTATATTAAATGCAGGCGATACACGAGTCAATATGCATCCGTATTTAACAGCGATGCATATATTATGGTTAAAAGAACATAACAGAATCGCTCGTCAATTATCGAAGTTGAATCCGTCGTGGAACGACGAGAAGGTATATCAAGAAACTAGAAGGATAGTTATAGCCCAGCTTCAATATATCACTTATAATGAGTGGCTACCTTCAGTAATCGGTATACTATTAATTTACTATATTGTGGATAATAAATATATACATTTTATAATATTGCATTAATCAACAGGCAGAAACGCATATGACAAATTGACTCCGTATCAACTGGATTACGATCCAAATATCGACGTGTCCGTGACTAATTCGCTTGCGGTAGCTGGTTTGCGTTTCTTCAACTCTATGTTGGATGGAAATATTAATTTACTAAATGAAGACCGAAGTATTAACGAGACCATTCTACTGATGGATCACTTTAACAGCCCCGATATTAGAGTTTTATCTGAAAAATATAGTCATCTTGTTAGAGGTGCAGCCAGTCAACCCGGTCAAAGCTTGGATCTCAATATGGTCGATGATGTACGTTATAACATTATTTAATTATTTCTATATCGAGTGAATATACAACAGATTTCTTTTTTGCACGGAAGATATCTTCCAAAGGCTACCGTGCATAAAAAGATTATATATTCAAATATATATGTGTTTTTTTCATTAGGTTACTGAAAAACTCTACAGTCGTAAACAACAAAACATTGGCTTAGATGTCCTTAGTTTAGATATACAGAGAGGGCGGGATCACGGTATCCCCGGTTATCATCAGTTCCGTGTCATGTGCGGAATGAAGCCTGTGACCGATTTTGACGACATGAACGACGTAATCCCTGTTAAGGTATTTTTTTGGACAAATCATTAACATAAATCATACTGTATATTTTCATTGCTAAATATATTTTATTTTCAGATTATTAAACAATTGAAGGAAATATATTCCAGCGTTCAAGATGTGGATTTGATTGTCGGAGCATTAGCCGAGAAACCAAGAGATGGTTCACCTTTAGGACCTACATTTTCTTGTTTATTGAGTTAGTCATCTTATCGATGTTTATATTTAAATAAATATAATGTATCAAAATCATTTATTTAAATGTTTGTTTCAGACGAACAGATGCATCGTACAAGATCTGGTGATCGTTATTTTTATTCAAATATCGGACAACCAGAGCCCCTTTCGCATCACCAAATAAATCAAATAGAAAAATCAAGTTTGTCGAGGATAATTTGTGATAATGTGCCGGAAATTGATAAGATACAAAGGGACGTTTTTTCCGTTATATCCGACGAGTGAGTATTTCAATTTTGATGCATTCGATTTGCATATTTGCATATTTTTATTGTTATTTTACTTTGCAGTAATCCTCTTGTATCGTGCGATGGACAGGCAATCAAACACGTTAATCTGATGGCTTGGCGGGATCCGAAGCCGAGCATCTTGACCAGGACGAATGTCGGAACATGGATTACTGCATAACAAAGCTAGTCATTTTATATAAAATTATGTGTATTTTTGTGCCAAAATATCATATTTAAAAATATGAACTACCCATTAAGTATAATTTATTATTTTATTATAATAATATGCTATCTTCAGAATAGATCTAAGGCTATATTCTCAGTATTTATCTATCGTTATCGTCAAAATAAATATTTTATAAATCTAAATATATAAATGTTTACGACGTTTTGGTACCAATGATTAAAATCATAATATTAATTATAAGTATTTGTATGATAATATAATATTAGTCAATATATCTACTGCATATTTTAATGTATGTATTTTCAGAATCATCTCTGAGAATATATACATAAAATAAAGCATTCTGAGAACCTCTAATAATGTTATGTTTTATTAATTATGTTATTTTATATCTTTTGTAAATATTCCGTGTATCATATTGTCTGTTATTGATGGTGTGCTAAAAGCATTTTAATATAATTTATAGTGCTCTAATATTAATTCAATGAGATTATATTAATGTAGCGAATATTTAAGTATTTCACTCATTATTTTTAAAACAATTTCTACTTCATAATCAATTACAATTAATTTCATACGAAACCTTTATTTATCATATTTAGTTATAAAATTTATTTTTAATATATCGAATAAGGATACAAATCATTATAAAAAATATTTGGTTTATTTTATCTCGTTATCGATACTGAAATGTCATATTTCATAAATTTAGTTTGTGTTAAACACTCAACTTAAGTTATATTACAATTAATATAACTATAAAACTAAAACTTTATCCTGTTTGTTCAAAACTTTGTTATTTTTTACATGTATATTATCAGTGATAGCATCGACAATGCTTTCTAAGCCAATGTTTATGCAATAAAATATTTTTACAAATAAAAGACTGATGAGATTAGTTATATGCATGTAGTTACTCGTTCGAGTATGTTTATTCTAATTCGATATTAATAAATATTTTTATAAAGTAACTTAAGATTTTATTTGATTAAACTCTTAATTTAACCTATAGTCTTATTTTATCCTATCCTATATTAACCTACCTGTGCCGATAGGTTATATTGGTTACCTTAGCTTATTGATTTTTCTTGAATAATTCTTTTAATATAAATCGAACATATCTTAACATTTTTGTATTTGTCTAAAAAAGTTTAAAGGATAAATATTATAAATAATCATTGTTTGCAATTGCGAAAAAAATAGAAACACCAATATTTGCTTCTGTTGTCACGGGCGCGATGTTTTTTCTCGTTCGGATCCGGTACGATGTGCCGAGTGCGAGTGAAGCCGTGTAATTAACACGTACGGCGAGAAATCGTCGAATGCGCGTGTCATTTACGCGTCATATTGATTAGTAGAAAAATTCAAAATGTCGACTAAATTATGAAGCTTATAATGAATAACTATTTTTGTTCTTGGAATAATCCAGTTTTCCAAAAAAGTTAAGATATTGATGAAGAATTTATCAATATCTTGACTTGAAATGTTTGGGGTCT
>JAGXCT010035371.1:71525-100800 GCA_022495035.1 Philopotamus ludificatus
TACTATTAATTTGAATAGGCAGAGTTAGGGCTTATTTTAATTTCAGAAATTATTTTCAGATAACCACGGAGACATCTATTAAATAACAATAATATTTTTATCCACATCTGATTAATCATGATTTTTTCACACTAAATCAGTTCTAAAACATTTCGATGTTTTTGTAAAGATGTAATTATCTGAATTTTAAATTATTATTAGATCATTTTATTTTAAAAAGATGTATTTTTGCGAAAGTGTCATTCATAGACCGAAGAATTGAATGACAGTTTCTTTTTTTTTATTTTAAATATTGATTCTAAGTGATCTCATAAAGATTGCTAAATCATTTGAATATTTATTATATACATATCTGCAAAACGTAGTGGTTTTATGAAGTTCACCAAGTACCGATCGCATCCACTTCTAATTAATTCTAGTAATTGAAGAAGAACTGGTTATATGTACATATCTATATGGGACGAGGTTGTCAAAAATAGTGACGGAAACTATTTGATGTAAAAAAAATTTATCAAAAATGTCCGTTCTAATGTGGATTTATTATTTATTCATAAATTATCGACCAAAACTATCGTAAACGCGTAACAAGGTTAATATAAAAAAAACACTAATTGGATATAGTAAATATATTATTCTGCATTGCTGTGGCTACGATTCATTATCGATGGAAAAATCTCATATCTGCAATTCTTCGAGTAAAACTATTCGCAGCATATCCTGATGGCGTTCACCAATTTATTTTGGTCACGAATACGTACATACACACATATTGCTATATTACACTTAAATATTGCATTTAAAATTATAATATAAAGGGGGAATATATTATTTCCGGTGTTGCCATTCCGATCTGATGTTGGCACGCCTGTTTTTTAGATTCCGCGCTCTATTTTGAAGGCTATACAATTCGAAGATGGTTATTAACTTTTAATTACACCTAAACAATTTTATTGCAGCCGTCAACTTTCAAAATTTTAATCAAATGCGTAAAACTATAGTTTTAACCATGTGAATATTGTGCAAGGCCACATGCTACACGTTTGTGGCCAACAGATACGTTTCTAGGATTAGGGATGCCAAATAATTTATGTAATAATTAGTAACAGGTACAAGAATTTCAAATACATTCGTGACTTGCACGGTAATGAAAAAAATAATATGAAACTGATACAAATTTATGACATTACCAGCTATGTGGATAAAAAACTATATATATATATATATAAATATCATAAATTAAACTGTGCCAATTACGTTAATTATGACAGGAATAACTTTTGACAGGTTATGTAATTCGCGGTTAAGCGGCAAAATTTTAACAGCGCATTACGCGGGCATGTTTAATCGCGTCGTTTATTACTCGGTGTTACTTTGCGCATGCGATTAATTGGATTTGAAACGAAATAATAAAATCATGTTATTGTTAACGTGTGCAATTATTAGAAAATCGCATTGTTATCCTGTCGGATTCGAATCGATTTCTATTTCATCCAACATTTCATCACGACACCTGGACATCCCCGCATCTGACTCGATTTTCTTATTATTGATAAGAGAATATTATGTCGATTAGTTATCGACATCCGCCCCCCGTGCAGCGTATCCGTTTGATCGTGACTCATGCATGAAAAGTTACTGGTTAATTGTAATTTTAAACAAAGCCGTATCGATTACATCTATGTATCGACTATGCATAGTCAATGTTGTAGGCTTTCAAGGTGACGAAATAAATAATTTCAACACTGAATATTTCGTTTTGTTTGCGAACGGTTTAACGTGGCATTGCCGGATAAATCGCAATTGTTCCACGTCGATCCGGAGTCTGGCATAATTCGATGCAAAAAAAAAATACAGCGCAAACTAGAGCGAGTAATGAACGTCATATTTAAAAATTAAATCGTGAGTGGCAAATAACAGCGAATATAAAAGAGCAATCCTACGAATTGTATTAAACATGTTTATATTATTATCCAACATCGCTCTAAATATATTTTTTTTCGATTTGATTTAGCAATGTAGTGTTTTTACGTAGGGTATCATAAAATAATAATAGTTCTATAAAAACGTTTTCACCAATTAAAGCATTATATGAAATCATGTATTTTTATTTTACGATCTGTAAGTAACAAGCTAATCCTGTGAACGTAGATATTCAATCACAGGCTGCAATGTAGAGTTATTAAAAATATATCAATTTTCTATAACATAGATAGATTATACTTCGTGTTTTGCATAGAACTGAGAAAAATTATGAATACGTTTATTGGTGATAATAATCCATAAAGGAACAACGTCGTTTAATTATTAAACAATTAAATGTTTACGTTCATTTCCAGCACGATACGGTTGGTATTTACTATTAAATGGACACCAATTGTCATTATCGAAGATTGATAATGTCTGAAACTAATGTATAATGATTATGGGCCCACACAAAAGGATTAAACGACGGGGAAATCTGAGAAAATCCCCTCTCGCGACTGTAAAAATGTGATGTTTTTGAAATAATTTTGTAACTTCTTCTCGAGATTAATGCCATGATGAAAATTTATGTTTTGTTTACCGAGACAAATCACCGTTTCAAAGCCCTTTAAGCCTAAAACAATAAATAATGCTAAACACACATCAAAATTCAAAATTGAATTTAAAAAAAAAAGAACAAACAAAAGAATCAAGGTTGATTTTCAGTTGGTAAGTCGCCTTGAGTAATCACGTCAAATTCGCCCGATCGGTCCCTTTGTGTTAAGAAATTCACCATAACGCCGATAACCCTGAATTAACACCACGAAATGTAAATATATAACATTTTTATCGTTATCGATACATATGAAATCCATTATTAATATTTCGCAGGTTTGGAGGATAGATACGAACAATTGAATCTTAGCGATGTTTCATCGAACGATACAAGTAAGTGTTTAACTCATTACATTGATGTTAAGTATTTTTTATATATCGGAAATTCCAATGCGTTATCTTGAGGTTTCCTTGGCACACTTTTCTCCAATTTCACCTGAAAAATACTTGCAAAATGTATGTGGTTGGCCATCGATGTACACAATATTAGCAAAAAAAATCGATAAATTAATATTTCGATATATTCGATCGATCTAAAGCACACTCCTCCAGCAGGGTTAGTCTGTGAGCAAACACATTATACTGCGATTAATTATAAGTTGATTTACGCATAGTGAATTTTCGGTATGCATTATTATATATTTTTTTATTATCCATTCAGCTTTTTATAAGGTGTATTATGAGCGTGGCCTCCAATCGCTAATAATGTAATTTGGGCTGATTTACTGCAAATATGCGTTGAGGTAACCGAGGCACCATAATCGATATTCTATCCAATATTTTTTAAGCATACATATTAATCGCAAATTCTATCATTACATCATAGTTGATTGTAAAGTATATACAGCAAGTCGCCGAAAATTTTTTGGCAATGCTGAAATATGAAATATTTTATTTAATGACAAGGATGTATACATTTTTCTGTAATTTTTTCAATCCCCTTGTAAAAACTTGCTGGCTACCAATTAAAATACGTATGTGTGGGCGATGCAATTGAGTTTGGAGGTAGAAATCAATGTCAGGATTGAAATGGTTTTATCAAAAATATTTTATCGTCGACTCTCCTTGAACCCTGAAATCTTCCGTCTCCGAACTCTGCGGTGGTACGTGATCTTTGTTCTTTATGGTTGTAAGACATGGCCGTTGGGTTAGCGAACAATAACCGTCTGGAAACGGTTCAACTTTGATGCTATCGAAGAATGTTGAAGATTCCATGAACGTACGCGTCAAGGATACAACCGTTCTTTAACATCTTCACAAGGAGCGAGAGCTTCTGGAGACCGTAAAAGCATCATTTGTGGACCATAGTATTGCCTTCTGTAAATCATCATAGACGTAAAGTGGAAGATGAACGCTGTTTGTTGTTGGGACGAAAAAAAATGTAGTGAGATCAAAAATATAATATAATAGCACTTGAGTGCGAGATTCTGTAATACATGGTATATAAAATCCACAGAATTCAACTGTTAAACGTTGAATCATATCGTGATCCACTGAAGTTTCTAGATTAGACATTTTATCTTATCCTTCACAATATATTTTTTATTACTATAGATAAATATTGTTGACGAATATTTGGAGCCGTATTCGACGACGGGGAATGGCATATCCGAAGCAACGAGGAGCTGTGCCTACTATACAAGGATATACAGGTCACAGCTGTCATCAGAGTGACTCCGGTGGGCCAGTCACGTGTCAAGGGTCATGTATTGTCTTTAATTGCGAAAAAAAAAATGCGCGATGTTTTTTCTCGCTCGCATCCGGTACAATGTGCCGAGTGCGAGTGAAACCTACGATTGACACATACAGCGAAAGATCAGTCTGCGGCGGGATTAGTTAAAAATCCAAAATATCGACCAAATTATGAAGCATAACAAGAATAACTAATGTTATACTTAGATTAATCAATTTTTTTGAAAAAAAATCAAGATATTGGTGAAAAATTAATCATTACTTGAAATGCTTGGCGTCTATTTTTCCCTATAAATATATCCCCTTCGACTCAGTTGCTTTCGAGCCGCCGTGACGGATGGTTGAAAAGGTTTTCGAAAATTTTTTCAACATCAATATGACGCGTAACCTTTTCTTCTTTCGAGTCGTGTTCACTAACGGGCGTTGGGAATCACGATTGCCACCCTTGTCCTGTCCATTGCTGCTTATAACAAGGAGGTGGCATCTCATTCAAACCATTGTCGTAGGTTCTTCAACCATGCATCAACTAGATTTAAAATAAACGTCAATACTAACTTGAATAAATATCGGAGTATGGAGGAGGTATTATTGATATTATGTTAAATATTAATATATCAATAAAAAATACGAGTATCTTGCAAAACTTAAAGCACTGAGGACTTATAAAATAAGATGCAGAGAAAAACGAAATAAAAGAATTCAACTTTGCTTCAACTTTAGATGCCCACCTTATTTAAAATACACCAATCCCTTGATTTACGCGGTAGATACGTTCCAAGAACCAAACGCGTATCAGGTATCCGAAGGTGACACTTCTTCTAACAGTTATTTCGTTTTTTTTAATTGTACGAACAGTAGATCATTCAGTTTATAAGTTTCGCAAGAGATGCAAAACTTACATCAACATTTGGACGTACCTCGCACGCGCAATGGAGGGGGTTACAGACGTCTGGTCGGTGAAGTAGGAGTAATCTGATGCATATGCATTTGAGTGACACCTTAAAAAAAATATTGTTTTTTCTGACCGCGCAAAAGTGAAACCGCGTAAAATGGGTACCGCGTAAATCGAGGGATTGGTGTACAGAGAAATATGATGGAGATGAAGTTGCATAAATAAATACAATTGAAGAACTAGAAGCAAAATTAGAAATAAAGAGTCGATAGATCTTTAAAGATAAGTGTGCTTATGCAGTAGACATTTGGTCATTGAATATCCCAGAGATGATGAGACTGAGATCTATATTTGATCCGTGGATCTATCGTCAGTTTGGCCGATCTGGTAGGGCGGTTACGTGTCAAGGATGCAGGACAGTCTGTCGTCGAAAATACTTATAATCAAGAAGCCTCCCTATCCCCGGAGGAAAGGAAGACCAAGACCGAGGTGGTTGGACTGTGTTCATAATATGGCGGAAGATTGGATGAGATGGAGAATGGTGCTGAATGGAGCTAGAGCTCTACACTACCCCTGTTGCGAATACAACGATGCTGTAAAAATTTACTCAATTCGGTTCTGAAAAAATTAAATATATATATATATAGTATTAGTAGTTGATCCATTACAAGATGTTCTTCTTGCTGTTATCTCATCCATATTTTGACGTAGGCGATCTATGCACTTGGTTTCAACGGTTCTTCCTATTATTCTCTGTTCTCGACAGGATCTTTCTACAGGTTGCTTTTCATTATTCAATTATTGATGATATTTCATGTAAACGGTTGCGTTAATTAAGACAGCCACTGAAATATACATAGAACTCATCTCTTGTTTTTACGTCACCTGTATTTTTTTTACATAATAGCATCTGAACCGTATCTACCAAGCAAAAATAGAATGAAACGTGTTGCGTAAATATTTATTCAGACGAGATAAATTTCCGTTATTATTTTTATGCGATATTTTTATAGGGTAGATGATTTATCCCGTGGCCCCACGCTGAGAATAATTAGTATCATAGCACAGAGGTCATGGTAACTACGACTTCTCCCATGAATACGCGGATGCTGTGAAGCCCGGCTTGCACAAGTTGGCTCGAGGCGTAGATATTGTTGCAGAGGCCTAAGCACAATACTAATCCGTCAATATTTTGATACCAGTTTCATTATTTCGATTGACCTTTGATTTTATGGTGCCCGTGAGGTCGAATAAATACATTTAAAATATTCGAGGTACTCTCGTAATGTCTTGCGATTTAACAAAAAAATAAAACTGAATGCAATAAACACAAGTTTATGTGGAATGATATAACAGGAAATTGATATTACGCCGGAGCATTTTTATGCGATCCGAGTTGGATAGTTGCGATGGTGTTGATGATAGATCACAGAGATATGATCTTGATCCAGTCACGAACCGTGTTCTTATGCCATTTACACTATACATCACAATTAATATCATGTGTAAATATGACACGCCTTCAAAATCTACAAGTATGTTTTACTAATTTGTTCGTAATTAATTTAACTTTTGATTTATGACTGGTGAAATGTATGAGAACCGTGCTGAGATGTCGTTTTTTATTTGCAAACCTGATTTATTGATTTAATTTTGGGTCGAATCTCTGCTTTCTTATAAATATATCAGTATAATGTAAACACGATCGCATTTCATTAAGTTTTTTTTAATAAAGATAAGATATTTCGCAATGTTTGATTCATTTAATGTTATAATTCAAAGCTAATGAAAAACACATATGTGTATCATTGGGCAATCGGATGATGGATACTAATTTACATATATTTTGCAAGACATTACTCGATCTATTTTTTTCATTATTAAATGTATCGCAAGGTGTTTAGATCAGGTGCCAACATCTGATGTTGTTTTTTTCGCAATCTCCGATTCACATCCTAAATATGTAGTGATGGACCGGAAATGAAATATATTTTGAATTGATTGATACTTGATTCGAGAATAATTTATGGAAAATATGTAACTATTTCACTTTCATCCATCATATTACTAATGGATAGAAAGTAATGTGCGCATTGACAAAAATAGGGCACACTAATGGCTTTATTGCATTTTTTTTGGCCCACCTACAATGTGATCAAGCTGTCGAAATTAATTCAAAGCTTGCTCGTGCTTAGTGTTATCTCAGCCTTGGCTCTTTTGGATCGTACCCTAGGGAATTGTGCGTGTTGAATTAATTATAGCGTCCCATACACTTAATCAGTAAGCGATCATTCAATATTGTGATCATGAACAAATTCAAGGTGATCCCCATATTTCATCCTTATTGATAGAAAATTATAGACGCAGAATTTACATATGGTTATTGTGTTATATGGACTATGTTCTAATTATTTTAATTAAGGCCTATAGTTATTTTTTTGTAATGAAAAGTTGGCAGGTGTCGGCTCTTCATGGTCAAAAGTATATGTCTTTTTTTATTTTGTGAATTATGTTTACGTGCATGAATGATGAATTAGTAAAAACACTATTGTTCATAGTATTAGAATAGATATGGTCGACGGTATTAAATGGCGCGAGTTGTCAAAAATTACGATCTAATTGCGTAAATATTGCTAGCGAGCAATATTGTTTTTCTTACGAATCGATAGAAATATATTTTTAATACCTTATATTTATTATAAGCGTTTGTTAAACTATTTTTTCAACTGTATTTTTATGGTTTATTTTACAGTTTTGTAGTAGCATTTGTATCACTAATCGAGACATTTTATCTGGAGTAGGTGTTGTTCTTTTTGTTAGTTATTATTTTCACCAAATTTTGGTTAAAACTTAGACACTTTCTATCGATTTATACATAGAATTTACATCACGAAATTATACATGTTTTCGTGAATTATATTGTATTTAATCTAATCCAATAAGATAATGTTGACTTGGGAGTTTTGGTATTAGATCAAAAATTAATAATTTTATCAACAAAGAGCTGGGCTGATCAAAAGCTTATAACCTTCCTTTGTTTACCTCATTAGTTTCACGTTAAATCTTTTATGAGGTTTGCAGTTAAAAAATGATTTGTAAACGCATTCGATGTCGCGATAATAGAAGTTGGAGGTCATTTTTCCGATTATAAAAATAATAACCAACCTAAAATGAATATTTCAGGGTATATCAGAATATTCAGTGTCTATTTCTAGCAAAAAAATAATTTTCTAGTAATTTGTCGAGTAATAAAAGGTACATAAGGAGGATCTTCTGGTTCAATTGATCAATAAAAAGTTGGAAAGACTTCTGTAGAATTTACACTTTGGTTTAACAAATGTTTATACCAGAAGCTATAATTTATTTTGATAAGAAAATACTACTCATTTAATGTTCTATTATATTTGTATAATCCACATCTGCAAAATACAAAACATCCAAATGTTAAAAGAATTCGAGAATTAAAGAATTGAATAACATTCGCTATTAACAAATACATTAGGAGAAGATTTAGAAATTTTACAGTTTGGCAACAATGCATATTCTCTTAATTATTTATCTACAGTGAATTTCCGATTATCCACGCATTAATTGAATTCATATATTAAAAAAAATAAAGATTCGAAAAGGGGTAAATCTAGTCAGAAATAAATCTTGCTTCCTTCCATTCTAAAAGGACATGGATGGATAGAAAATTCTTTGAAGATTAGTCAAATCTAAATGGGCTCCAGAAGTATAAGATTTTTCGAGACGCGCCGATAGCGTCCGACGTCTGTGTGGAGAACTTGAGGCCTCTTATTGGGCCCTTATACCACACCCCATCATTTTACGAAAAAGAATTAGGAATTTTAATTTTAAAAAAGTTCAATGAATTAATATTTAATATTTTTCAAATTTTCCACTCTCGGTGCACCTAATCTTCCGGCGCCTGTGTGCGCCGCACAACCCGGCCAAATGAACAGCGCGCCCTTGACATAATGCTCCTCTCATCCAATGATACTTCATTTAGAAGTGATTAGAATAAAATTCACACGATCCGAGTTTTCAACGTATGATTTAAGAGCGCTTTAACTGAAAATAGTTAAAATAATCTTGTAAGCAAACCTTAAACTCAAATTGACTTAATTAATATATACCATTTGAAATAAAAATCTATTTAAAAAATTAATACGGTTTCGTACCGTATGGTTTCTCTCTACCTATGGCTCGGATAATTTAGAGTATACTGTATCTATAAAATATATTTAATACTTTCAGTTAAAATTATTGAAAAATGATTTTTTTCATCAAACATTTTTCATTTAATAAAACTAATTTTCTTTGACGTTGTATTGACTGATTTACATTGCATTAATGTCATATTATAAAATGATAATTTATTTACTTGCGTCGAAAAATTATTTTTACGTTACTCTTCGCTGATAACATCGTGTAAGAACTGGTTGTATTTAAACGCGCATTTTAATGGACCGTCCGCCCTACTTAAGGACCTAAAAATAATGGTATCCTGAATAAACTATATAAATTAATTTAAAAATGATTTATTTGAACCATAAAAATTTCTTACACCCAAACTCTGTCGTCTGTAGTCGGTTTTGTTAATTCTAATTTATTTTAGATAATATATTTAATGCTTTGTTGAATTTTTGTATAAGAAAATTGTTTCGTTAAAAATGTGAAATTTGATCGAAGGCAGCCGATAATTGACGGATTTTAGAAATTCTCTTTGAATATTCATTCATTATAATTTTAATTCGACCCATCGTCAGATCAACTTCACGATTGTTTAACGCGATACCTTTAAGATAAGAATAATTGGAGTATGACGATAAAAGCCCGAGATGTTTCCACACCGATACACGGTGGGCAATTTTGCGTGAGCTTTATTCGCTGTCGAAATTTCGTAAGTCATTTCGTCGCTGACCTCGGCGCTCTCTGGCTGTGTTCTCAGTTACACATCTTCTATTATTCTTTTAGCGTGTTTCCACCGAGATTTTAGTCAAATTTATGTTACAACGTCCATCATATACCGCGATTTGATTCGAGCGCAATAAACACGTTCGCAACGTGTGTGCACAAAGGTTTTTGGGAATCGATATAATTTGGCCCGATTGCAATCGAGAGATGTGGCAACCGGCGTGCTGAATACGCACAGAACTTTTATTATTATGCCGAGATAACAAATAACATCCAAGTGTTGCGAAAATATTTGAATCGAATATCGAACCCGACTAAAGTTCAAACGGCGGCGTGTGTACTTTTCTCCGAGAGATACCAGTGATTAAGTCGAGAGCTCTCATTATTGTCATATGCACTTAACGTTACCTTTTGTATTATAATTATTTTTTTTCTCTATTTATCTTGGAATGATTAAATTAATATATTGCATATATCATATATCACATCTTTGAGTTGACTAGGAGCCCAATTGAAACTCAACAAAAACAGTGCAAAAATATGTACACATATCCTTGTGTGCATAAATAAATCTGGTCTCTAACGGATTTCTCACCACAGAGCCAGTATACCCTGGGAAGGAAAACCCTAATCTGTGGTCCAATAATTGGTCTAGTCTCGATACTTTCGCTCCCCTTCCTTCTCTCTGAGGAGGTCTTTACCATGATGAAAGGATTGCTATTGCGCGACAGGGCTAATAATCACTTGCGACCGGCTACTTGAGACTCGTTTTGGGCAGATGTGCATATGTATGCCTGTGCATATTCATATATGTGGTCGTTTCGCTACTTGTCACTCGTGACTCGTTATAAGCAGATAACGCCTCAGAGAAGACAACAAATGAATACCGAGACAAACCCCCTCCTACTTGCCTGGACACAGTCGAGAAGGTAAAATCCAATACCAACATGGTAGAAGATGAACGTCCAATGCCAGCAATGGCCAAGAGAGGGAAACTCTATACAAAAAACCGCATACCAGGACGGCTCGGGTCCCCGCAGTATGGACACGAAAGGGGAGCCCTCACGTCACGTGTGAGACTCAGGTTCCTTTGGCCTCGACTACCATGCAAGAGTTTGGTAAGGCCCATGCCCTCAGCGAGTGAAAGCCTTGTGGCTGGCAAATGATGATGATGATGATATTTAAGAGCAGGGGTGAGCAACCTTTTTTTTACAACGGGCCAGCTACAAATTTAAATATCTGTTTATCAACAAAATAAACCTAGTATAAAAAATTAAAACATTAAACAATCATTGATAGAAATACTATTAAAAAACGGCGAAACGAAACCCCATTTTCACGTGTACGTTTGTAGTCCCGCCTTTACGTTTTTATTTCCCGCAATTTACGTTTGAATTATTTAAAATTCGAATCAATTTTTAAACATATTTAAATAAAT
This sequence comes from Philopotamus ludificatus, assembly GCA_022495035.1. NCBI lineage: Eukaryota > Metazoa > Arthropoda > Insecta > Trichoptera > Philopotamidae > Philopotamus > Philopotamus ludificatus. The sequence continues at coordinate 83,042 of JAGXCT010035371.1, forward strand.
ACGCGACGTTTTTAAATGTTAGAAATAAATATTAGGAAACAGAACGATCCATTAATTCGAGATAAGGCCCTGCACATTGCGTCTCGATCGAAGGATTTACTGCACCAAATTGCCGGATAGATCGATTCAAGAAGAGGCACTATCTGGTGTATATATCAGTTTGCAGAAAGTCTCGAAGTGTTGATTTGGACATCGCTGAAGATTGGAAGCGTACGGAAGTTCCTACTGTAATTCCAGACCATGCTCCAAGAGATATTATATATATTTGAATACTGATGAAACAGGACTGTTCTTCAATGTTCTTACCTCGAAGTCTTTTTTTGTTCTTCAATGTTCTTACCTCGAAGTTTCGAAGTAAAAACAGGCTAACTGTTCTTTTGATTACAAATGCAGATGGTAGTGAGAAGTTTTCCTTGTTGGTAATTGGAAAAGGACAAAAACCTTGGTGCTTCAAAAATGTCAATGAGGTAAGCTATGAGGCTTATTCGGGGCCTTAAAAGCTATTTTACCGTAAACATTACTTTTTCATTGAAAATGTACAAGACGAATTATAAGATCGAGATATATCGATTTATAAAATCGATTAGAGAGCTGTAATAAGCACAAATATATACCAAACTGATTTGCGTGATTATCAAAATAAAAAAGAATTTTCATTTTTTTGTTTTCTAACCCGGAATCGAAACGTTTTATCTCCAATTAAATGTTTTTACTTGTCCCTTTAAAAACTTAAGAACGGGGTTTCACTGTATGTGAAAAAAGACTATGATTAATTCTAGGATACATTGAAAAACTTTGAAGGGCCGCACGAGAAACAGTGGCCGTAGGTTGCTTACCCCTGATTTAGACTTTAAAAATGATTTAAACGTTTATTTTTAATATGCTCAGTCTTCACTGTCCTTAGCCCCAACTGTTACTGCACCCAAAGAGATAAACTTCCATGTGTACAATATTATGCTAATTTTCTTGTGGAAAACTTTTCCAGTACAATTATTTTTGTTTTTGCCTTGAAATAATATTATTCGCAATAACAGTAATTGCAAAATTGAACCACATTACATTCCTTCGTTAGATACGTTCCAGATGCTACATTGTAAAAGAATGTATAGTTGATATATAAAAGTACCATATAGGGTTCACTACTAAAAAAAGTACAATGTCTCCTCGACTTGCGTGATTAACTGGTTCCCAAAGTATTAATATTTGTATAAGTCGAGCATTTTCGTTTTCATTTTCATTTCCATTAATGTTTATTCATGTAGTAATAAATATTATAAAAAGTGCCTGTTATATAAGGTTGATTTAATAAAATTAACACGGTTTGGATTTTACACGTTCGATGAATTGTACATATATTTAGTGGCGGCTTATGAGTAAAATACTTGAGGGTGCTGCAGAAGATTAAAAATTAAAAGTATATTTAAAAAGAGACTCGGCATGGACGGCGCGAGACTGCTTCGAGTCGCAGCGCAACACAGCGCTTAGCGAAACCCCGCCCACCCCTTTGCCGCCCCGCATCCATACAATATGCGACGCTGGTAGCGCTGACCTATTTACTTCTTATCAATTCCATTGTACTGAAGCGCTTTAGAGAGAGAGTATCAATTTCATTTGACTCTGTAACTTGATCTGTTTCTCTAACTAATAACCTGAAACGTTTTTTTATGAAATAAAGACGCAGAATGGTCTTAAGTTTCATAATTTTCACAACTTATCTACTACTGCTTTCATGGACATTTCATTTGCATGGATAATATATTTAACGTTGCGATTACATCGATACTTGGGATAAATCTGTATTTACAGTAAGTTGTTATGAGTGCGACTTGTAGTTTCTATATTTGGATTGGGTTACACAATACGGGTCAGACTCGTCATTCTGTAGCAATTTGTTAAAATAGGAATCAGGTTTATTTAAAATCAGTAGGGTTTTTCAAATTGTATTTATTAATTTGGTAAACATATGAATTACGTTTAATCTATTTAATTATTTCATATCTTATTTAAAATGTATATTACTCTTTAATATGATTCATTCGTGCTATATATAATAATGGTGTTATTCATAAGAGATTATTAAGAGTCTGGGTATTTTATTTTGCGTCAGATGTCATTTAAAATTTCCCAATGTTAAAATTTAACATAAGCACTTTTTAGTATCCAGCATCCTTCTGAGTAAAATAATAATAAAAAGAAAATACGTGTTATTCAAATTTATGGCAACATTTTATACAGTCGCTGATTCAACACGTTTTAAACACAATGGATACATATAATATAGATATATAGATTGAGATAAAGATTGTGCGTTTTTGATGATAAAGTATTATTTTGATTGATGACACGGCAATGTTATTTCAAAAATTTGTTATGTCATTAAATCGGCGTTTATTATCGGTTATTATCAATGCATTCGTGAAATCTCTGTGTCGACTGTAGTGCTAAATATCATCGTATTGTATTCGTATTTAGATGTTTTACGGCGTTTGATTGATGGCTGTGTGCAGATTGGTAGAATACGGAAATCTCGCGGATGGACGCGTTATGTAAATACAGAAATTTAATGCCGGATCGTATGAGCTGAATACATTTTTCTGAATTATTATTAATTATATAATTGTCTATATAGTAATTATTTTATTTTTATGTCGTATTTGCACATTATACACATATGTGAAATCGCGTTACTTAATCTATGCTAAAATATTGTCAATGTGTCATATTTTGATTGGATTTTTTGCAAAATATAATTTCGATTGATATTACCCAATTAGTATAATTAGAATATGTTGTATCATTTTTATGACATCTCCATGGATGAAATACGTTGACAATTATTTAAAAGGAAGCTAATTAGATAGATTATTGTTCACTATGCTGATGGCATAGTTAGCGTAACGTCCGGAAAAAGAAATACGTAAATTTTCCATTGTCTCGTGTATAAATTAAGCCATTGTTAGGGCTTATTAAATAAGTGTGGAAAAATTCAAGATGAGCAAAATCATGGAATTGCTTTTCCCGGTGAAAATTCGTTCGATTATTATTCGCAACGGAAGCGCATAGTTTTAATTTTTTATCAGATTGTCTTCTCGTATGTTTTTTTTTGTTCGTGACTTTTTTTATAGAAAATTTCATGGGCGGCTCGTCCTTAGAACACTGTGCCACGCACATTTCTCCTAATAAAAAAGTAATAATTAACTTAAATATGCATTTTTGAATCCGCTCCGGTCGAACGAGTGTTGTTGTTTGCATTACCGTATACAGAAGTTCGCTTTTTATTCGCTGCGTATGTCTGTTCGGGGCAGGTTTCTACCTGCCCCTGGATACGTGGTCCCTAGCTTCAGTTTAGCTGTTGGTCTTATGTGAGCGAGCGTTGCTGATTGTCAGTGAGTGGAGTTATTACCGCATACAAAAAGTCGCTTTTCGTTTGCTGCGTAAAACTCTATTTGGGGCAGGCCCGTATATGCCCAGCTGGTCTATATTTTTTACTCGATTCGAAAAATAAACGAAATCGTCATCGTTTTTCGGCTATATTTTGCATTGCCCTTTTCTTGAATTTTAATATCATGATCAACTGATTGATAAAAAATCTTTTAAGGTTTCCACAATTCGATCGACTACCGATTAAAAATTTTCGAACGCTCGTGTAACCGTGTTTCACGCACTTTGGAGACCAGAGTTACAATAAATTAATAAATAAATATTAACACATTGCATACGGGGGACGTGGATTCCACGTCAAAAGCGTATTTGTGTATGACACTACGCGTTTGATCGGCTGCAATTTTTACAACGGTTAGTCTTTTTTAAATATTTTTTTGGTTAAATACTTCAGACCTTGAAGAGAATTCCGGCAAGTGCATATAAAACAGTTTATTCGAAATATGTTATGGCTGTTTTACAAGAATTAGTGTGATTTATTTAAGAATTGATTGATTTATTTGATGTTCATGTATTGTTTTTATTTAATTATTTTCTCATTGGTATAATGTTTTATTTTTGATGAATATATATTCTTACTGGTGTGATATCGTAATTATTCTCTTCAATTTATGACGTTCCTCAACATTCGGGGCTATAAAAACAGCTGTTGTATATATTAAAATTATAGCCTGTCAGCGACAAAGGCTAATGACCTTAAAATTTTAAAAGCACAAACATTCGATATAAATATTTAAAATTACAATTCGAAAGACCATTTTCAAACCATGTTTTATAAAAAAAAGAACAATTTAGCCCGTTCCCAAATTGTTTGATGACTCCGGCTTTGGGATATAATTTTTTTTTACAAAAACTATCCAGCAAATGTTGAAGTTCAATTAATTTAATTTTGGGCTCAATATTTTGATTAATAAAAGAGTAATGATTTTTTTTGTAAAAGACGAAGTTTCACCATATTTCGGCGAATGCGCCCCGCCCCAGCGCAAGTTTGACCGCAATACGCCGTAATTTCCATTTGATTTTGTTAAAAATACATATTTTTACATAAAGAGTTTTGTTTATTAAACTGTTATATATTGATAAAAAATATTTTTCATTTGATTTCGTGAAAAATACATGTTTTCTTATAAAGCTAACAGCATCATGCCCCACCTCATGTATTTAAAGGCATGAGCCACCCCTGAAAAAGTCTCATAGAAACGATTTGAATAGAGCTTTTCAATAAATTTAATTAATTACATTTTTTTTCGGACGCAGCCGACATTACGTCGAACACTTTTTTGTTGCGAATCCAGTACGAATCGCTTATAATTATGATAGCCGTGTTGACATGATTCAACTTCGCCGGCTAAACATTGCACATTCAGATGTTGAACGCATATTTGCTATAAGACCACTTTATTCTGCAAGTGGACACAGTTGTTAGGCCCGTGTTCTGATTAAGAAACTAACATCGCGGTCCAGCGACGCAATCGACGCGGTCCGTCATCGGCGATGGACAATCCTCCTCGGGGATACCTGGTCAACATTTGAAGCAACATTTTGATCGACAATAGAATTGTTTCACGATTCGCCGGACCGCAAAAGTCATATTGTGACACAATTCGCAATACACGCGGGGAATGCGGCATACTATTAAAATTGCAGATTTATTTATCACTTTATTTCGGTATCGTGAAAGTGCGGACACGTTATCAAACATTGTGGAATTTGGTGGATGCGTGTATTAATCATTTTTTTTGCAATTAGCGGATGTTTAACCAAGCGACGACTGATTTATTTATGCAGAAATTAAATCAATCCACTTTTTTTTTGTAATTGCTTATCATTTTTTTTAATATACGCACATAACGAGTGTGTACGAATATGGTTTTTTTTATTCGGATATTAAAATTATGCACATAACTCTGAGCTATTTATTTAAAAAAAAATTGTTGTTGCATACGCGACAATAATTAAGAAAGGGATCTGTATCTATCGCTGCATGTTTATAATTTAATGATGAATTAAATTTAAATAAATCAGAGTTATTTTAAAAATGACCTCTGATACATTCTTTATCCCAAATATATGGCGATTAATGCTAATTCAACGAAATACCTATGAGTAATAATGCTAATAGCCAGACTGTGGTAGAAAAACACAAGGAAAAATCGTATTTTTGTATAAAATTGATTAAACGATTCTACTTATTTTATTAGAATCAAGAATTGCATTCGATTGTGTTTTTATTTAAGAAAATAAAGTATCAATTTTATAATAAATATATTTCATCTTATTGCATTTTTTTTCTGCAGTTGTTGCAATGTTTCACTATCACAAAAATCTGAATTCTCTTTCAAAACTAAATCAATTCATCACGCATATAACTATAAGCAAAATATTGGCAATAAAGTGCATTTAAGAAATATACGGAATTACATAGTTACTGCTTTAAAAAAAATATTATTATAATATTCATTATGAAATTATATTCTAATCGTTCTCATTATCGCGGGCATAATTATGTATATATATAAATATATATAATACAAAAAACTATGAATAAATTAAATTTTTCAATAATGCATAAGTTTTTATAGCATACGCTGCCGATTTTATGTGACAGTAACTATAATCACTATTTGTTCTCTTTTTAACACGGCTTAATAGGCAAAAAGTATTATGTGCAATGCAAAAAGTGAATTATTATACAACTGATCCAAATATAAAGTTGTGAAATTGGCAATGCCAAATATATGTCCATTACAAGTACCAATGAAACTCGACAATGCACATAGTTCCGTAGTTAATCGGTCATGAATCTAAATATAACATAATAATGCAATGTTTTTTTTTTAAATAATCTGATAGCTAATTGCCTTGTTATCTGTAACGTGTTATTTTAATCGAGATGAATATCTAACATAGTGATCATAGGTTCATTGTTTTGCTTCGATTTGAATGATAAAATTATTTGTGGAATTTTCGTTTTTCTACATATTTTTTTTTTATTTCATTGATAATATATGTTAAACCGGAAAGTAATGACAATTTTTTAACTTGAAAACAAAATATTTTAAGAGCAAAATGTTGCGATTCCTCTTAAAAAAATTGTTCAGGTTTTTCATAAAAAAATAAATAAGATAAATGTGTAGGATTTCTAAATCCAATTCCCTGATTTTTTCTTGTGTGATTTTTGCACCTTTGCGTTGTCATGTTGTATACACCTTTGATTGTTTACCAAAACTGATCGCTTTTACCTAGCCGTGCCGATGAGGTCTATTAGGACCCCAAGTTTTTGCCCTATTCTGGAATAATTGTTTTAATATAGGTCCTCGATGTAATAAAATTCTTGTATTTGTTTGAAAAAATCTAAAGAATAAATGTTAAACAATATTCGCTGCTTTTACCATGTGCGTGATGATTTTTCTCGCTCGCATCCAGTACGATGTATCAAGTGCGAGTAAAACGTACGAGTGACACTTGCTGCTTGAGCTCAGTCTTCGGCGAGATATCGCCGAGTGCATTTACGCGTCATATTGATCAGTTAAAAAGTCCAAAATATCGACCAATTTATGAAGCATATCATAGATAACTATTTTTATTATTAAAATAATCCTTTTTTTTCAAATGTCAAGATATTGATGGAGAATTTGAAATGCTTGGGGTCTCTGATATACCCCTTTCGGACCGTGACGAATCAGTTAACAGTTTCGCCATCAATCTTCCGAATTGGGCATAATAAACTGTAATCCAGGTTTTAATAATTTAAAATGAATTACGTCCAAAATATCCTAAGTATCTTTTTCACGGTTAATGATGGTCGAGGGGATGAACCTCGTACTTGATGTAAAGAAAGCCTTTGGGTTTTTCTTTTTGGGTTGTTGTAGAGCACCCACTTTTCATCACTAGTACCAATCCTTCTCAGCAACAGAACGTCTCATACCTAGACAAGAGCAACGAACATATTGTTATCTTTGTTCCAGCGCTGTTAGCGAATGTTTGTGCGGTACTCAAATTCTATTTTTTTTATCGATCCTTCTCAAATGGTTTTGTACTGTTGACAGGGTACAGTCGAGGTCTTGTGACAATTCCTTTATCGTTTTGCTAGGGTCAGATTCCACCAATGAATTTAAAGCGGTATTATTTAGTTTCAAAGGTCTTCCTGATATTAGTTTATCGTTTAATTATCTATCATTATCATTTTTATCGAATAAAAATAGCAAACAAAAAGAAAAAGGGTCTCTTTAATTTCTGGCCTTGATATTTTTGGATAAAGGATAAAAAAAACGTAGAACTTCAAAATGACACCTGATGTAAAAATGCCACAACAAAAAAATTGTAATTACTTTTCGGTTTATCTTATATATCATATATACTCGTTCTAGCTATTTTTAAATAATCGAAAAAAAATTCCACGATTTAGTATTTATCTCTTTAATGTTACAAAAATTATGTCATGTTTTTTACATCTTCGGGATTAAAATAAAAGTCAACTTTTTGACCAAAAACAAAGGTTTTGTTAAAAATCCCTGTCTATATTAAATCGCATAGTACGCATACATAACCTACTGTAAAGTTAACATTCTATATGGCTATCAATGTCAAGATACGTCAAGGACAAGTGCACTAACACAACGATAAAAAATATGTGATAATTACACTCATACAACTGTGCGAAATTAAGAAATTCCAAATATGTTTTTGATCAAATCTTGTGTACGATAGTGTTATTTAAATATTTGAAACAATAATAATTAAAATATATATTATATAGTGTAATCGAGTTTAAATGTATTTAATGATAGGAAAAACCATTTTTGTCTGAAAATTTTCCATTTATTCTCTTAATCAATTGTAAAGTAAGATTATATGAATATTAATGCAATTTTTTTGGTGTGAATTAATGGACATATATTTCATACTCGTTCTGCAATTTTGAACCCCCGCATCTATGGGATTGTATCCAAGGCTCCGCGGGTTGATGGGAGTACGATGGCATGGGAGGGAGAAGAAATGCGTCACGCCTCTCACCCGCCACGTTTTCCCATATAAATGCAGTAAGCTCTTTGGAAAAACGTTTAGTTGCAATTGAGTGGTGTTCGCGAACACAGACACCACTGGTAACGAGGCCGATTACCCAACATTTGGACCATTAACCGAGTGCCATTGACTTATTATTAATATTACATCAGTAGAATCAGATCATTTTCGAATTCTGTGCCATCTCGTGTGAATTTTCGAAACGGTGTTTTCAGACATTTCAGTGCATGTGATTGTTGATAATAAATAGAGTAAGTTTATTTTTTTAATTTAATAATTAATCGGAGCTTTAAAGCTCGTCTTATTTTTAATCGCCGATCAATCTCATTGTATTTTATCATAAATTCTGCTTAATTATATCTTATATTTTTTCACACGTTAACTGATAAGGTTGCTTATTGTTTTACGAATGACTGAATGGTGGCAGAACCATTAAGGTTATTCGTATAATTAATTTAAATGAGCGGTGGACCGATGAAGGACAATATTGGATTATTACGTCTACATTGTTTTAATTATAATGCGTATTTCAATCAATGTCTTAATTAATAATAAGAGCATTTTTTTAACAATATTAATTAAATTCTATATTTTAACTGGATGCAGTAGTCGCAGAAGAACTGGTTTTATTATGCTTTGCTAAATTTTTTCATAGTTGTTTTACATCAATTTTCTATTAATTATGCATTCATGTATATTTTAACATCAATTTTGAAATATATTGTATTAATATAACATGACATATTTATGTTTAAGATTTTGTTATTAAAATCAATATTTACCATTTGCCATAGAAAATGGCATGGTGTACGTATGCAATTTCAATAGTTGGCTTAACTTAAATTGCATGAAATGCACTAGGAAGGCGGAACTAACTGCATTATGGAGCACGAGCCACTATATTCGCTTCCCGTCAATAATGTGATTATCATGTTTTTTATTTGTGCACCAATAATGATTTTAACCGAGAAATGATCCAAATCAATCGCCAATGTAATCTGAAACTAACTAGCCATGAAATATTTGCTGTCAGTTAGTAAATGGATATAAATTTATGGTGCATTTGAAATTGCATCGCTTCCGATTGTTTTTATCACGATTTTGGAATAATTGATTAGGTTAAAAATGATTCTTATCTTACAATTAATTATTTACCACAGGAAATTAATCATTTACCGCACATTTTTTAATCTAAGTCTGAAGGTAATATGATTTTTATATTAAAATTGGTCATATCAGTTTTTGTGTTATGTGGAATATACAAAAACTGTATCATTATCCATTAAGAAACGTCTTAATCTCTTTAAACGAGTTTTAAGAATGGACACCATTCTCATATAATCTATATACATAGGTATATGTTTTTTTTTAATAATTTATGAACTACCGATCATGTGTAAATGTGTAAATACTGCAGTTATCTATTTAAATTAATATATGCATTTTCTTTATCGGAGGTATGTAAAAAGAAAGGTCTCAAGTACACATAGTAAATATTTTTAAATAATTTTGCATAAATAAAAGCGCGGAAACGTTCGCTAGGAAATTCCATTTTTATCGCATTTTTATGAATATTATATTATTTAAAAAAAAAATGTTATGAATAATTCATCTGATTAGCAATAAATCAATGAAATATCAGATTGCAAGCGGTTGCGGTAGAAATATTTTTATTAAATCTGTTACGTGCAAAAAAAAAATATACAATTTCGTTAGGCAATTGGCATAACGAGACCGATTAATTTTAAAATTATGCCGAATGAGAGTATGAAATCAATTTTAAGACGACGTATTAATATTATATGGATTTAATTGCACGTTTACGTGCAATATTCGCGTTTTTTTTTTTTTGTTCGATAATGGAAGATTGTTTTGCGACACTGTCTTCCGTTCTGTGAAAATCTTCATGTAAGCAATGACATTATTCGGCGAAGATTATTTTGCAACGTGCACTTAAGTCTCGCTTTCATTTATCATACGCGAAAAGAAATGCCACATTTTAAAAGCGTCGATACGAATTGTCAGCGATGCGCGGGAGAGATCTCACGTTGGCAGCACTGTTCGAACCCTAACGTCGCGAAATATGTCCATGCTCGAAAACAAAAATAATTGCGCAATCTTATCAAAAGGTTAATATGTAAATATGGCTCGTCAAAACCAGTCGCGTAGTTCATTACACCGGGTTAATTTCACTTTAGACATACACGACTTTCTTCGCGAGCTCTGCAATATGTAATTGATGTCATATGTAACGGTATGGATTAGCGAAAGGGGTGATAATGGATAATATGTGCGATTTTTTTTTGTTCGTTTGATTGTTCAAGTTTTGCACAACTGTGGCGGTAATGTCATTTTTTTATTAGCCGTATTGAATGTTAATTAATGTTATAATATTTCCCACGTGTTAAATTCACTTTTTCTCTCGATAAAGTGTTGAATACATTATCTGCAGATACAATGACACGACCGCAACTCCGACACCCCACGCAATACATGCAATTATTACACGTGTACTTCCTATAAATAAATTCTTAGAAATATTATAGTGATAATCAGGGCCGACACGTCCTTAAGGGCAACCGGGGGCACTACTCCAAATATATTTTTCCTAATAATAAAATAATAATTAGCTGAAATATGCGAACATACCCTTATTCGTGGGTCGCTAGCTTTGACATGAACGAGTGTTGTAGTTAGTTCCGTATTACCGTATACAGAAGGTCGCTTTTTATTTGCTGCGTATATCTATTGAGGGCAGGTTTCTATATGCCCCGGACACGTGACCTCTAGCCTCAGCTTAGCTGTTGGTCCAGTGAGAACGAGTGTAGTTGTTAGTCAGGCAGTGGAGGTAAATATAAAAAAATTTCAATATAGAAGGTCGTTTTTCGTTTGCTGCGTAAAGCTCTGTTTGGGGCAGACCTGTATATGCCCCGCTGGTCTATATTTTTTCTACTCGATTCGAAAAATAAACTTAATTTGAATATCATCATCAGCTATTTTTAAAGTCACGAGCCGCCCCTGATGATAATGAATCATTTTGAAGAATAAAATCGTTCGATTACAATCTCATTTATTTAATTGATTTCGATAAATTCGCACGTTATTCAATAAAAATGTGTCAAACGTAAGCAAATCGTGCGCACTAAGCAATTTTAATTAAATAAATTGCCAATAATAAATGCAATCATATATATTTTAGCAATATTTAAATTGCATTTTATTAAAAAAAATAATTTTCACAAAAATGTGACACAAATAAATGATTTGTGCGGAAAATTATTTCGTTTGTCATACGCAATTTTAATAATTTAATTAGCTCATATTGAAATTATAATTCGTAATTATTTAGGCAATATAATTACTTGTTTTGGGTAAAAAGCGTGAAAAGCCATTTCCCAATTTCGGGCAAACGCTACCAATTAGTGTGTCGTTCAAAAAATGTTACATGCATTGTCATTTGAGGGAAAAACAATGCTGAATTTAACGAGCATGTGCCAAAAAATGTATATTTATATAAAAATGGTCATTATGCGATATTAATTGCACTAATATTAGAGACAATTAAATATTGCCAATATTAATACGTTTGCATCATGCGTAGTTATGGAACGGTATCGTTATTTTTGCGCATAGGGATAAATTGTATAATGGCATTATATAACTCGACATAATGGCTTAGTGGAACTAAATATTTTAAAAGATGTGACTTATGAGGTTGAGATTAATTCTAACGCGTCGCGGATGAGTGCATTTAGCGCACGCGATCTTTTCGCATAGCATAACCCACATTGACCCTAATTGAATTTAAATATAATACTATAAATAAAAAGATTTTTTAGCAATAGAATTATGATATATTTGTTGGGTACGGTTTTTGCTATGCAAAAAAACGATACGATTGTATAATATTGTGTTTGAATTATGCAAGAGGATGAAAAGCATATTTTGTATCATATTTTTTTTGGCTGAGTTATAATTTGCAGCATGCGAAACATATAATAATAGGTATATGCTTTGACTGATAATAAATAATCAATGTCAATTACTTCAGACCTGTTGGGCTACATCCCACTACGTGTATTTTTATCTCCATGTTCCTTATAGAGACGTTAACATGAATTTTATTACCATGCTTCTCACAGTTTTAACTTTCTCAGCTTTTAACTATTTAAATCTACTTATTCTACGAGTGTGTGTGATTATTTTCTCCAGTGTTTGTTATATAGTATCAAACCAGTGCTAAGAGTTTTACGTAACGAGTAATCTGTTATGGAAATGTAAATCAATTGCCAAGTTAGTACTCAGATAGTTTAACTTTTCTGTTAAATCTAAAGATTATATAAATTCTTTTATTTGGGGTATTAACAATCCATCACCTTCAGATCTTTAAAATCTTTATTGAACCTTTGCGAGTTGTGATTTAGATTTTTTTGTGACATAAAATTATCTTTTTTTGGCTCAGAAAGCTATTTTTTAAATGTCTTAATATTTCTTAACAAAATAAACTATATATTGTATAATAATATAATATATAATAATTATTTATTATAAATGATAGAATTATTTTTTATTGTATAATAAATATATATTTTTTATTATTATATACTTAAATGGTTTTATATATACATGTCGTACATGTTTAATCTTTCGTAGAAATACACTTTAGCGTTTCAAATAAATATTTTAATGGCAGTTTTGAAACGTATTTTTCAATATTACCTTGGAATTTTCATTAGTGTGATATTAACCTATTTAGGGTCCCAAGTTTTTGATTTTTCTCGAATAACTCTTTTAATATTAATCCTAAATATCACAAACATTTTTATTTGTCTAAAAACATCTAAAGAATAAATATAATAAATAGTCATTATCCCTAATTGTGTTCGATTGCGAAAAAAATCGTTAAACATCGCCGGGTTTGCGTGTCGTTTACGCGTAATATTGATTAGTAGGAAAATCTAAAATATCGACCAAATTTTATAATAATATATTATCGAATAATTCTTTTTATTCTTAGAATAAACCATTTGTTTTTTAAAAAAGTCAAGATATTTATGAGAATTTCATCAATATCTTCACTTGAAATGCTTGGGGTCTATTTTTCATTATAAATAGACCCCCTTCGGATGACGCGCTTGGTTTCGAGCTGTGTGTGCGGCAGTCCTCTCTATAGTGGTCTCTTCTAGATCGATTTTTATAAAGCAAACATTTCAATGCTTTTTGGTTGATAACAAAATATAACTAAAAATAGAACAAGGTAATTTAAAATATGAGAATGGAAAATCACAAATTTCGTTCACTAAAAAAACCTAACCTCAAATTTTGGTGCTTAGTCTATAGGGCAGATTTCTATAACGTGGTCCTTTTAATGGCGCTATAGACAGGTTGATTGTACAGACGCGCTTTTAATAACAATAAATATAAAGCTAATGTTAGATAGTTTGTAGTCTACGATCGGTATTCAGGTGATTCTTGATTCTTCGGCTTACTCTGCGCCTTCTATTCAAGCTAAATAACTTAAATTTAGATAAGACTGAAAAGTCTACTCTAATATTTTATGATATTTACATAAAAAAATACCATTTTGAGGCGGGAAACGGTTTTTTCTTAGGAGGTCGCCTTCCACAAATCTTCTAACTATAGTGTTAACGGAAAATGTGTTGAGATGTATCTCATGATGGATTTGTGAGTCAATTTAATTTAAGTGTCAGCAATGTGTATATCGCATTACAATGCTGTTTATAATGAGATGAGGTAATAATGATTTGCAAAATAAAATTATTGAATAATTCTTAGGCGGAGGAAATGCCATACATTGATATGAGCAATAGATAATGTTAAATAATTCAGAGTTTTATGAGATTTTCCACCAGAACGTGCATTGACTTTCGCTTATGTAATTCGCCATTGTTTTTATTGTGCTTTCATCCAGAAATTAGGGCGGATGATGAGCTCGTCACGCTCATAACTATGCATTTCGTTTCGAATATTCTTTCCTATATCGAGTCGAAATTTAAAAAGTGCTATACGACTGCTGTGTTGAAACGAAAGCGACAATCCTGAATATACTTAATCCACATATGGATCTAAGATTCGCAATTTCAGCTCAAATCTGTAACCGCGGTTATATAAGGTCTTAATTGCCTTGAAATTTTTATGGCGAAAATGTCTTTTTTTACATAGAATGAGAGGAAATGCGTTATCTTAGATGAGTAACCGGAATGTCGTGAATGGATTGCCATGCGTGTGACGCTCATATTGCGTCAATTGCAGACGACATCGCGTTTTTTTTTCATTTTGACATATTTGGCCGAAACGCTCTTTTTTGACGCCTTGTTGATCTTTTCGCGGCATTGTTTTGAAAATTTATTGGAACATGCATCGGTATATTTTGCAAGAGCGTGTTGTGAAGGCGATTGTCTCGGCTGTGGAGCTGTGCAGTATCGAAATTTGCCATCGAAAAATGTTCACATTTTCTACATTTTTAATTGGAATACAATTCTGTAGCAATCATCCGCAATATATAAATATTTAATCTGCAATTGCGAAAAATTGTATTAATTACACGCAAAACAATATTCAATTAACGTATGCATATAATTGCACAATATGTAAACATTATTTACGCCAAATTGTGTAACATCAACCTCAAAACGCGAATTCAAAATGGACGAAAAACAAACGAATATCAATATATCGATATACAATTAAATAAAACAAATGCATTACAATAATCGCCATTTTGTACGTTTGATTGAATTTAAATTGTAATGATATGGCGGTATTTGTTGCTTGATACTTGTTGGTTTAATTTTTGAAGGAAATTACGATATAACAGTTGTCTGCTCAAATTATATCATGCGCCGTAATTGGTGCTTATATACTAAATTTCTTCATTTCCATATGTAAATAAAAGTATGAATAAATAAATATCAATGCGTTTCTCTAAATAACTCAGTAGCCGAAATTATAATAAATATAGTGCGTTTCCCGATGTCGACATTGAAGGTGTACGCATTGCATTGGTTGTGTAATTTATTTTCATGCTTTTAATTTTATACGGAGATCGTTTACATAGGAGCATGTGGAAATTATGGTAGAAATGTTCTGTCCGTGCACAAGTCGTACAATTATCTATTAGAAATGGTACAATTTAGATTTTCAATAATAGATACATACACATGATGTTTCGACATCGCCATATGTTATGTAAGGAACACATTATTGTCAATTTTAGACGATATCTATATATTGTGGTGATGTAATGTAATATTTTATTTATTTATTGAATTTTTGTTCAGCTTGTTAAGAATAACCGGCACTTTCTTTTAAATATTAATTAAAAGCAGAATTCATTCGCTAATAAATGTGTCTATACGTGTTAAGTGAGTTATATTAACACTTTTAGAAAGGTTCATAAATGCATTTAACATTTTTTTTGAAACCGGATATAAAAATTGATGTGAGATGTGTTTTTTTGTTCTAGAAAACACGTAATTCACCAAAGATAAATAAAACTTTATTGGATCACATTAAGCATTTTTAAACATTGCATAACTAAGTTTAAAAGGTTAATGGCGGAAACATTTTGTGTTTCGTTGATGAATACGAATCGCAAATATTTACTTGTTAGAAACTTGTTGATTTTGTGAAAGATCGTAGGTTATTCTCGTTTTTTAGAGCAGTGTTTCCCATTTTTTTTATTCCATAACATACTGTACTTTCTATAATCAATTTATTAATAACCTTTTTTGAAATTTAATCATGCGTTGCTAATAAAATCCAATATTAAATGATTAATTTTATCTTTTCAATAATATGCAAGTTCATACCCTTTCTTCTTTTGAAATAGAGACCTAAAATTCAATAGGTTTGTCTGAAACAAAAAAAGCTTAATATATAGTTTTCTCTATGAAATAAAATTGAATCGATTAAGTAATCTCTATCGGTTCTTATAACGTTGTCCCACCATTCTATCGTCTTATTAATACCATTGGAGCAAAACTCCCTTTACTTTAAATCAAAATACATTAAGGGTAATTTTTAAATTGCTCTATTTCATCAATTTGTTTGCCATTTCAATTTATTTGCAGTTATCAGAATGAATTATAACCAGTAGAAGCAATGTTTAGGTGCTTAATAAGATCCCTATGACTTGTGTTAAGTCATCAACGTTAAATCGTTGTCATGCTGAAACACAACCCCTTATTTGTTTACTAATTCTTATCGATATTTTTTATTGGCGATGTTTAATTTAGATAATTATTGATAATATCGTTCTGTTGTAATTGTTTGATTACGTTCTAGGAGTAGAAATGCATAATAAATACCCTTAGAATCCCACCAAACATAAAATATTACTTTTTATGTGTTTCAGCCTAGTTGTTATTAGACTAATCCAGATATACTTTAATATCTTTTTTTGTTACATTATTGTACATTAACCATTTCTCATCTCCAGTCACCAATCGATGCAAAAACGTCGTGCTTTTGTCTCATAAGCAAAGCAACAAATGTGGAAACTCGGTCCAATAAATTGACAAGGAATCCAAATGTCTGACCGTAAAATCATCCCTTATACGATGCAAATGTCTCAATAGGGTTGATTGGTTGACTTCCATCTTCACCGGGATCTTTCTGGTGTTTAGACGTAGATCAGTGTCAAATAAGACCTTTACGTTTTGATCATCAGACTTCAAAGGTCGCCGGGTCCGTGGTTTAACAGTCAATAAAAAAAACCCAGATCTGATTTTTGTATACCACCATTATATCTGTCTATCGATCAGCATTCATATATATATATCAACAGTAAAGAAAGTATCCTTTATACAAAAGGATAATATTAAACTAGTTAATGTTAGTCCTAGCCGTGCCGATTGTTTAATAGACGTGCTGATAGTGCCGGAATAAAGTTTTTGATTTTGCACGAATACCTCTTTTAATATAAATTCTACATGCCACAAACTTGTATTTGTCTAAAAAAATCTAAAGAATAAATATTATAAATAATCATTATTGGACCTTGTGTTATTCATCACTTCTGAGAAAAAATATTTTTTAGTATGAAAATTCGATCTTTTTATCTTAACACGTTGCTTACGGGGGGCGTGGATTCCACGTGAAAAGAGAATTTGTGTATGTCCGGGGCGCGCATAACACACGCTAGCCGATACTACGCGTTTTTTAAATATTTTTTTTTGGTCAGCTACGTTAGAATTTCGGCAAAAGCGGCTAGTACATATAAAACCATTCATTCGAAATATTTTAGTTATTGAGTGTGAATTATTTAAGAA
>JAGXCT010035372.1:0-47118 GCA_022495035.1 Philopotamus ludificatus
GGTATAGGGGTAATTAAAATATTTATAGGGGGTGGGGAAAGTAAATAAAAACGTAACCATGGATCTAAGTTGTATTTCGAGCCATGAAATATCGCATTATTCTGACATAACGGACGGAATTGTTTTTCAGAAAACACTCTGAAGATTAAAATTGAGGATTGTGTTAGGAATTTACAAGAAATAAATAAAAAAAAAATACAATAAAACAATTATATTGTATGATATAATACAATTTTACGTGTCAATCACATATATAAATAAAAAAATCATCATTAAATTTCAATGATTCGATATAAATTATTATACTTAAACCTAGCTGCTTATTAAAATACTATAAATCTATGATTTAACAATAAAAATTAAGGATTACATTCATAATTATCATTTTTAATGAACTAATCGGACTATTATATATACTAATCAGAATATATCAATATTATATACTAATCAGAATATTACGGAATTAATTTAAATTTACGTATACGTAAAATAAAATTTAATAGCACCGCCGTAATTATAATTTATTAATTTTAAAACAATCACAAATGGATTTCATGGACGTGCTGCTCAGACAATGACAGATTAATCTGTGTCCGATGCTGATTTTATACTCTTTTTCACCTCCTTTGCAATCCTTTCGCCGTTGTTGGTTTCTAAACGAAAAAAATAAACGTTAATTATAACATTATTTTGATAAATAATTGGATTAAATAATCAATACCTTTCCGGATGCTTTCAATAAACTCCGCCATCTGCGCTATTTTATGTTTCTTCGCGTTCAAAACAGCCATAAACTTTTGAATTAAGTCCTCTTCCATCTTGCACTTCAGATTTTTAGATTCGTGCAACTTGTCGATCAATACTTGAAGCTGAACAGATATTTCTTTAAATTCGCCGTCTTTGGTTTTGAGATTTTTTTCGGCCATTTCTTTCATTTCTAATACAGTGTCGACGATATATTCAGTGCCCCCGCTCGGTGAATAATCTGTCATTTTTACTCTTCCGTGCACGCATTTTAAATTGTTATCGATCACCATCTTCCAAATGAGTTCGTCGTCGATGAAATCGATCAGGAACTTATCGCAGATAGATTGGGAGCAGAGAGCTTGCTTGACGTTTTTTAAATATTGTTCTTTGGAGACGTTCAAATTTGTATAAAAATGTTTCATCCTGTCGTCGGAAAACGTGCCGTTCCAAATCTTATCCTTGTTCACTAACGTCAGATGTACTACGTTGTTCCATACCGCTTTAAGATAATACGTTTCATCTTTTATATTGAATTTGGTAATCGTAGTAAGGTCCTCCATTGCAATGAACTCTATAAACATAATTTATAATAATATTGCTGTTCGGAAAAAGGGGAAATACTATCTTATAGCTTGAAAAATGGTTTTTTTTATCATGTAAAATATTTTTATGATGATAACATTGTATAAGAAAATTTAAGCTACGAATAAGATTACGAAAAAAACAAAATAAGATAAAAATTTTATAAATCCAAATCCTTAAGACGAAGAAAATAAACATGAACAACGGCTTTTTCCCAACATTAAGAAAATAAATTTAGAATCACTAAAGGAACTAAACGGCACACCGAAAATAGCGTTCTAGAAGTGCTTCGAAGGTCGAAAAAAACTCTGATTTTGAATCTGATTGAATCTGACTTTGCAAGGGATTAAGAAAAAAACGAAAATTCCGCGAATTTTTATTTATCAAACCTCGCTTAGCTTATGTAAACAATAGAAATAGAGTAAGCTATTACTAAACCAACGTACTTGAGCTAATTTAGAGTTTGACAGGAGCCGCCATTTGCCGGCGACAGCTGTTTGCTTGTCGCAACTTGACAGAAACCAACAACTCTGCGTACATGCTCGTATTTATGCATTTCCAGACCAAATAATAATTTAAACATTAAATATACAAACTATACAATAAAATAAGCCGAAACGTTCGTAATATAATATGAATAAATCATATATTTTACAGTTGAATCAAATGAGAATATTTTAATCTCTAATTATAAATAGTAATAGAGTGAAAAGATTATTACATATAGTTATTTAATTTATTATATACCGTGTTTCCTTGAAAATAAGCAAAGTAAATATATCGTGATGAGTTTAGTACCCGCGTCTCCCTTTAACCTAACCTTCTCGATGAGGTATATTCGGGACCCCAAGTTTTTTGGATAACTCTTTTAATATAAATCCTACATGTCCCAAACTTTTTGTATTTGTCTAAAAAAGTCTAAAGAGTTAATATTATAAATAATCATTGGCCCTTTTTTGTCCACAATTATGAAAAAAAAAAAAACAATAATATTCGCTTCTGTTAGCACGACACGATGTTTTTCCTCGCTTGCATCTAGTACGATGTGCCAAGTCCGAGTGAAACGTGCCGAGGAAATTCTGAGACAGCGTCGTGCCCTCAGTCCGCAGCGGGACATCGCCGAGTTCGCGCGTAACTTATGCGTCATATTGATTAGTTAAAAAAATCAAGTCAATCGAGTCGAACAATTCGTCAATATCTTGATTTGAAAAGTCTAGGGTATCTAAGAAACCTTATGTTTTTGAGCCGCCGTGACAGATGGGTTACTATGCATAGACTGTCTATAGGGAAAAATGGCTGTCTAGGGGGGAAAGGCCAAGGAAAGTCTAGTTCGGCTAATTCCAGACAGCTACGATCCAGTATGGACATAAAAACGAATATTGTGTATAAAGAAAAAAACTATTCCGTCGAGTACAAGAATGGAATGAGATGATATTAACCCTTTGGGGTCCAACTACCGGATAAAATATAAAAATATACGTACTGAAAAATACATTAGATGTAATAGGGGATGCTCACTCCAACACAACTGAACCACACTCCAAGCAGTCGAGACCCTCTCTTCGAACCATTTTCTTGACATTCCAAATAATAAACAATGGTCATATAATAAGACAGGTATTTCAAGAACATTCACTTGATTCTTAAGATTCAAAATTTCCCGAACGACTATTTAAACTTCATTGAAACTTTATTTATGTATTTTTTATACTAGGTTTATTTTGTTAATACTGAGATAATTTGCGTTTATTATTCAATTAAACTTTTTTTCTAATAGTTTCTAAGCTTTTTTTTTTTAAATAATGAGTGTGTATTAAAATTTGAATTAAATAAAAAATATATCAAATTCATAATTTTATTTATTAATAATCGCAATTGATATTTATTTATTTTTGCTAATGTCTTGCGTTATTTTTAAAATGCATCATGAATTGAGTTACTCTTTTGAACCATGTATTTCGACATCGCGATTTGGATGACAGTGTTGCCAGTGCGCAATCGAAAGCTCGGCAACGTCGTTTATGCCTGCTCGCAACACCGCTGCACAATCACAACTTGAAGTTCGAGTGGCGGAGGCGCGCGGCCAGCATGGCCGTCGCCGACAAGAGCTTCGTGTCCGGCACCGCGGTAAGTCTACCGCAGCCTCTTTCGCCACTTTCTCCAGACTTTCCCCTTCACCAACCGAACGTATCGCCGTTGCAACAGATCGTTCTATTTACGTGCGATCAGACAACATTCAAATTATTGCATCAACGATTCAATTTAAATTCGACTAACTGCTGTGAAATCCCGCGAAAAATCGATTGTTTCCACCTGTATTGATGTTAAAATTCGAACGTATTTTCGCAATGTTTACGTTGACACAGAAGTGCATAATTATGCATGCACAATGTAATTCTTTGATTACTTTTTTGTTTTTTTTTTACCAAACGTTCATACGTGTTTTAATGGCGTTTTTAAATTTGATAAATTCAATGTACAATGATCGTTTTATTTTCACGATCGTCCATTTAAATAATTCGTGATAAAAATATAAAGAGTGGGTTTTGTTTTAATTTTTTTTCGCATTGTCTCGTCTTGAATGTGTTTAATTTGTATGCAAGGTCGTATTGACAAAAATCATTAGACACTATCGTTTATTAAGTTTATATGAATTTAAAGAGAAAAAAAGTGTGTGATGGTCAATAAAACGATCGTTATGATCGGCGCGATTTTAATTCGTTTGTTTTTTTTACGCTCGCTTGACATTCAAGATGGAGGTTTTTAATTGTTTTAATTACTAATTTCTCAATGTTTAATGGATTTAATCTATGCACAACGAAGAAAATATTATATCATTCGATTATTAACGTTTTGAAATATCAATATAAATTGACTTTCAACTGTGATTTTTTATTTTTTGCCCCACAACTGTCAATGATAATATTTGATTGCGATTTCGATTGGTAATTGTATTGTTATTTTTTATTTATTTAGTTCTGTTGAGCTTTATAGTAGTTAATTTTTAAATTTTAAATATTTAATTTGCGTGAAATGCATTATTTTTTAATTATATTGTAATCATAACCTATAAATGTCAAAAAATATTGTTGTTATTGTTTGTTTACAAATGACTTCTTATTAATTATCTCGTCACTGTTAATACTAGGGTTATTGTGTGTGCATGGGTAGATAGATTTGGCTCTTCTTTTTCATCTTATTGGATGTTGCGAAGGAGATTGAGAAAATATGTTATTAAAAGTTTGAAAAGCACTGTTTTTCAGTATTTTCCATTGCAACTTTGCGAGTTATTGCCGATTGCATAAACGTGTATGC
The DNA here is from genome assembly GCA_022495035.1 of Philopotamus ludificatus. Taxonomy (NCBI): domain Eukaryota; kingdom Metazoa; phylum Arthropoda; class Insecta; order Trichoptera; family Philopotamidae; genus Philopotamus; species Philopotamus ludificatus. The sequence goes on from JAGXCT010035372.1 coordinate 4,645, forward strand.
GCAAATAAGCACAAACAACAGCTAATCTGCATTATCTTATTTGCACGTTATGTTCATTATTTATTTTTTAATACAAAATTGCTCGTTTTTTCTAAAACGCAAAATTAATCAAACACTGCAGACGTGTTTTGCGATGGCGTCACGCATTTAAATATTTTCGCCCCGGCGCGAAAACAAACAAAACCGTCTCTGTAATCCCGTGTGAATGATGTATATACAACACTTGTAAATCATATAAACATTATGATGAAAAAATATGTTTAGAATCACTAAAATTAGCCTAGCACACAAAAAGCTAGCGTTTTTCATCGCACGTTCTAAATAGAATCCAATTATTTTTATCGAATGCTGTTTTTCATGACCTATAAATCAGATGTAGAAGAGACGATCCAATGCAATTTTGCCATTTGGCCACCCACGTCTCGGCTCCAATGAGAAGAAAGGTTAACACCGAGAAAGTGATCAGTCAAGTACATCGGAGGTGAACTCTATTTTTTGCAACGAATAGACTCCATTCTCCGTTTGCAAGATGATATAATATAAATCGATATAAATTATTGATTTATATCGAAGATTCCTGAAAATAATCTCATTATCACGATGATATATGACGATATTTAAACGATACATTGACTCAATCATTTTATTTAGTCTGGTAAACACGATTCCGATACGATTTAAATATATATTTATGTATTAAGATGTAAATAATGTGGAAATGTAACATCCATTTCCTGTTCTGTTTATATAATTCAGTATATAAATGAGAAACATAACATAAATAATGCACAGTGTCATGTACGCATGTTTATTTATATAAATTCTTTCAGGAATCTGTTTAATCGATCGATCGTTTATGAAAATGATTTATATTTTAAGTATATATTTTCATATTTTTCTGAATAGTTTGTGGTCAAATAAGATTTTTTTAGGTTAACTTATCGTTAAATCTATTTAAATATGGATCTCGTGTATTTATTTCTGTCCTTTTGCTCGAAAAAAATCGTTATCTCATTAAATCGAATAGTAAAATCTGTGAATGTAGTGTACGGATAATTTAATACGCCGTATAATCGAATTTATTCAAGGATTGGCTTTTCTTTTTCTCGAGAATTCTCGAGAATTTTTTGCCTAATTTTCGAGAATTTGCGGTATAGATACATGTTATAAATAGAGTGAAACATCGTTTTTCAATTATTATCATTTATTATCAACTTGTGGTTTATTTAAATATTAATATAAATATATTTATTCCTACATATTCTAAATTAACAAACAGCTGTCCTTCGGCATGTGTAAATATTTTTTTTACGATTTTATAAATATGATAAAAATTTTGTATTTGATATTTCTTCTTTGGAAATCATAGATTTTATCTGATTTTTAATCTATTTCTTATATTTATTTTAGTTATCGTTTTTTCCAGAATTATTAGTAAAATCTTAGCAATTGTTGATGATCATTATTGATAATTATTTCTTATTATATTTCTACACGATGAATTGTTTTTGAATGTGGCAACTGTTCAAGAAATTGATTTTCTTTTTCTCGAGAATTCTCGAGATTTTTTTTCTCCATTTTCTAGAATTTGCGGTAGATTATACGAGGCTCCACTGTGGATCAATTTTTATTTTAATGATTTATTTAAATATAAGATATATTCTAATTAAATATACAGCTGTCCCTCGACTTGCACGGTTTCATTATATTTAAAATCGTATAAATATTTTTTTTACGATTTTGAAAAAAATATGATTTAGACATGTCTCTTTTGACATGTTGTACTGCTATTTTGCATTTGTAAATCCCGTGTTGTTATTGGCCAGCCATTTTTCCTACTCTCTTTTGAGAATTCTCGAGATTTTTTTTAGTAAATCTCGAGAATTTTTATTAGATTGTATTAAATCTTGTTTTAAATACATTGAAACATCGATCCATCGTTTTCGTCTCAAGAAATCATCAAAACGGCGAATGCGGGAATACGATAAATGCGGAATTACTATTTTTAAAACTATGTAATTTTTTTTTCCATTTTGAAGACAATATAATTTCTTCTTTGTAAATCCTAATAAAATATTTCTTCATTTTTTTTATTTGGCAGTTGTTCAAGGATTTACTTTTCATTCTTCTCGAGAATTCTCGAGATTTTTTTTCCTAATTTTTGAGAATTTGTTTTTATATGTAAATGTTTATATCCTGGAGCGTCGTTTTAGTGCGTTTCAAATGATACATGTGATAAATTATCACTCTCGCTACGGAACTGAGTTCATCTCCTGGCTCTTGAACCAGAATCGACACCGCTATCGCCGTCGATAACGATGCGACAGTTGGGCAAACACTGATCCGTCATTAGCCCACATCGATTGTTTACGTTTTCTGCTAGGAACGAATAGGTCATTCGTATCTGCGCCGACTTGACTCAACACTGTTGACGACAACGCCGAGTCACTTCCTTCTGCGCCGGCGCAGGGCAAAGCCCTCGGGCGTCGCCTCGGCGGCTTTGTCCTCTGTCTGCACCCTTGAAAACACAAATGCACATATTTTTAGCATCGACGTGCATAATCGCAGCGGTTGCGTCGCGTCATCGGATTTTCGCGAGTGATTCACGCACAGAGGAACGGCAACACTCGCAAAAGTGTTTCAAGTTCACGGCTGCAGCAAACGAGGCCGAATATCGGAACACTAGCTGAGGCCGATTGCATCGGATTCAATTCATCCCGAGCCGAAATTCGTGTGATAGTAACACCCCCCACTCTCACTCCACCATTCACCGAGAGAGTCGAGTGGAAGAAGTAACCGATTACGACGACGCCGAGCTGATATAATCAAAAATTTCAATGTTAAAACTATCTCGAAAACACATATATTCTCTGCGTCAGGGTTTCCCAACCATTTCCCTACTATTTAAGTTTATTTTATGTGATGATGAATTCTAGTAATATGCCTTTAGGAACAATAATTGATGATAATGATTCAAATATTGCAATATTGTTTAATTTATCCGTCACGGAGGCCTGAAACCAACGGTGACGCCCGAAGGGGGTCTATTTACAATGGAAAGTAGGACCCTAAGCATTTCAATAAAATGCTATAAAGCACGCCACCATTTCAGAGTTCTTGCAAGAGTTTTTACTCGCACTTGCACATCGTACCGGATGCGAGCGAGAGAAAACATCGCGCCCGTGCCAATAGAAACGTATACATATTGTTGTTTTTATTTTTTTTCGCAATTGCCAACAAAAAGGTCAATGATTAGTGACCTTACTCTTCCCTTCCAATTTTTGATCATGCTAATAAAATCTCTCGGGGTATCTTATTGGGCATACTAGTAATAAATAAATAATTAAATAAATTTCCAATCCACTTAGTCCATTGCTCGACCCGTGACACTGGGGGTCACTGGAAAGTTTGGAGGTTTCTCCTTAATGCTCGTGTCATAGTGGGTATGCTGGCCTACCTTGACATTCACTCCAGGTATAACGACGACAATTAGTACGCACACTCTTGAGTTGAAGCGACATCCTCCTAAGCAGGAAATGGTGTGGGGTAATTCGGGCTTGCTCTTCCTCTGACACATTCTAAGAAGAAGTAGAACGTCTATAGATAGAGCGAGTAGCAACCAAATCAGCGTGGCTGATTGGCCCCATCTTTCCCTATCTGAATTTAGCCCCGGGCATTCCCACAATACGTGTTCCGATGTTTGTTCTGTGCCTTCACAAAACAAAAGTTGCAACTGGTGTCTTCAAGTAGGTCAAGTTTGGAAAATTTGGCATTGAAGACGCCGTGGCCAGTGATAAATTGCGAAGTGAAATGGTTTGGATGTATCCATTCCATTCCTCGCAACACGTTGGGGAATAATTTATACCCAATATTTGCTTCAATGTCCCATCTCCGCTGCCATACCTCAAGGGCTGCAATCGTGGCTCATTTCCGCAAGAGAAATTTACCTGAGTCTTCATCACATGTAGGAGCAAGGAGAACAGACGAGCCTCAACTGCGCCTCCAGATCTAACGTTAGTTTGCCTGCTAGGACTGGAAGGACCGCCGTGGATGATGTAGCAGCAGGAGGTCAAATCTCTGACCAGACAATAGTCGTCTCCGAATCTCCGAGTTTTCAGCTCTGTGAGTCCAGAAGTTCATTCACAAAAACGCTTTGTAGCCAACTTGAGCCTACTGCTCTGGTGAAACACCCTAGTCTATGCTTGGCTCTGTCTTATCACATAATTGATATGCGTTAGCATTCCTAGGTTTCTATCAAGGGTTACTCCTAGGTATTTGTAGATGCATGGAGAGCATGGATGCATGCTGAGTCTGTTCGCGCGTCCCCAAGATCCAATGCTTTCTAAGATAAACCTGAAAGTATCTTCGATTCTATTAGGCGTGTTGTCTCCGACCAGCACCAAGATCAACAACCCTCCGAGACGTAAATGGATAAGGCATCGTCAAAATCAAAAACGTCCCTTGCCTGACGATTCAGTTGGTTCAACTGCCCAAATATGTCCACCAAATTGGCAAGGCGCACAATCCATTCTTCAAGTCAGGCTGATAAGTCCAACTCCCCTTGAACATCAAAGCAAAAATGTTTAGCTCATCTCTTAACTCAAATTCTCGCTCAGTTACGTTTCCTCTTAAAAGCCACCGATATTTTTCGTGGAAAGGAAGTAGATGATGAACTGCAACCATATCAGTACAACTGCTTGAATAGACGTGATAAACCTGACAGTGTTTTTAAAATCAGACCTGAAGATGGATCTTGCAATGAAACCCGATTTTTCCCAACATAGCTGGTACATCACTCACAGACATAGTACACAAAAGATTTTCTGATTTAAAGAAGATTGAAACTGTTTCTAAAATATCTGTGGCACTTGTAGTTGTTTCAAGAGGAGAACAATTTATCAAGTTGAATCGAAAATAAAGAGTTGACTTCCTGTACAACTTGATCCTTGGTATCAATAGCCTTGTCATTGAAACTGGGGAATTCCCCACCAATTGGGAACTCCTGCTCTACGTGGATGTGCATTTTAAAAATGGGGGCGGGGCTTCATCGCTCGCGCTGACGACATATCGTCGTGCGGGTGTCATGCAAAAATAAAAAATATTGAAAATCTAGCCGGATGCTATTGACGTCATCAACTACATTGATTGACAAGAGATTTCGCCAACATATATTAATCGATGATCAGCAAAAAAATAATTGAACGCTTATTAAAAAATATATATTTAGCTAATCATGGCGAACGAAATCCGCGTTCGATTCGATAATGAATAGAAATAAACTGGTTTTCCATATTCAGAACACGTCGGAGACATCCTAAATTTTTGCGTTATCTCACAAAACGTGTGTTCTATGCCAAAAAAAAAACCGGTATCGGACCTGCCGATTCCCTGCTCCGACATCAGAATCGAAAACTGTGAAATTAAAACTTCAATACAATCTGCGCGTCTGTTTTAATCAAGTCAAATAACGTTGTTATCTATTATTTACTAAATAGTTATTTCATTCTACAGTCGCAGCTGTACAAACACGCACACATCGATAAAAAACATTATAATATTATTTTTTTGCTAAAATTGTAGCGACAATTATTGATTTCGTTTGATGTTTTTGACCCGTACGTAAGACTGTCTTTCGAATCTGGTGCAACGCTCAGCTCTCCGATTGGCTGAGCCGGATGCCGGTCCTTTCCTCGGCCAATCGCGACGCGTCGATCCAATTTAATCGAATTCTCGAGACAGTTATAGAATCTCTGCCTCAATTAAATCTGTATTACATATTATTTTCGGTCGCACTGATTCGTGGGTAGAATATAAATGAGTGCTCCTTGACATTTCGCTATCTCTGCATTGCACGTAGCTGCATTTCAGTTATTCGCTTTCCCCTCTGTGTGTTCATATGGTTTTTCTTAAAAAATAGATGCCGGTGCCGATTGCGAAAGTGATGTCTCTCGGCAATGTCGCAGCCTAATGCAGTTCCCGTGAGTTGATTCAATAAAAATTATGTTCGTTATCTGCATTTCGATGGATAACCTTGAATCTGTAAAAGGACATCTGACGAAAGTCCCACAGAAACAGGTCGAGGTCGCCACCTATCCTCTATCTACCGAAAAGTGTAGTGTGGCCATCGTGCGACTTTCTTTTTCGCAGAACTATACTAAAATAATACTTAATATTCGTCGAGTCAAAAACGCGTAAAATGAGGCATAGAACGCATACAAAAATGAAAGATACGTTACAGAAAATCAAAATCAACGCAGATCGAGACTTGAACGTCATATAAAATAAGTACATATGTTACAAAAATTCGCGTTAAACGAGTACAAAAATTAATCAGTAACGTTCTTATCAGTGTCAGTGTCATTTTCTAGCTTTGATTTATTCATTTCTTTGTCCAAAATCTCGTCAACGACGTAGAATTCCAGAATTTCCTTCATTGCTCCTCATGGAACGTTGCGCTCTCAAAAACAGTAACGCTACGTTGCAATATTTTCTAAAATCTCAGAAAACTAGCACTGCACATATCTAGGAACGTATTATAATATTTTTTTATAAACAATATATACATAATTCGTCATCTCGTTGGCTCGTACGATAACAATAACAATTAATTCACTATAAAAATATTTTGTTTTTTATTTATATTCATCATCATTTGCCAGCCACGAGACACTAACAGACTCTCGAACGGTAGTGGAGGCCAGAGGTACCTGAGTCTCACACCTGACGTGAGGGCTCACCTTTTGTGTCCATACAGCGGGGACCCAAACCATTATGGTATGCCATTTTTTGTTAAGAGATTCCCTATCTTACCCATTGCTGGCATTGGAGGTGGATCTTCTACCACTGTTGGTATCGGATTTTACCCTCCCGACTGTCATAAGCTAGTAGGAGAGGGTTTGCCTTGGTATCCATAGTTTTCTATCTACTTATAACGAGTCACAAGTGATTATTAATCATGCGATATACCTTCTCAAAGAGGGATCCCCTAGACTAGACCATTTATCGGTCAACAGATTAGGGTTTTCCTTCCCAGGTTGTACTGGCTCTGTGGTGAGAAATCCGTTAGAGACCAGAAATACATAGTATTTATTTTTGTATATGTATATACATGTATTATAATATCGATAATTCATCAAAATTGATCTATCAATCGTAACGGTTGACATGATGAATATATTCAAACCACCGAGAACGACCGAGATGTACAAATAACGCAATTTCGATTCGCCAGATATTTAAATAATACCTTGAATCATGTTCAGCTCCTAGTGTCATATTCGTTTTTTATATATTCCGAGATAAGCAACAAATTGAATAAAAAAAAAAATAAGATAAGTCACACGTACCGAGGGTGAAATTCGAATAGGTCAGATAGTCCGCGGTCAACGACACCACTAAAATGTATCATATTATTACTCTAACCACGAAATAAATTTAATCGCAATTTAATACCAAATTTATTTACCGTATTAAATTTGCATAAACTTTACGTAACACGTTTGTCCTTCGCTTTTCTAACTCGTATCCGTCTTATCTGCCGTGCAATTTTTACCCGCAATAGATAAGAGTAACATGTTGATGACAAATTAATTTGTATTTTAAATTACAGGGTTCCGGCTTCTTCAACACGTCGACGACAGACGAAGATGGCCACCTCGTCAATCCATCGACGCCGGCGCAACCGCACAACTTCGTCCCGTTGCGGACGATACAGCATTCCGCGTTTCACGCCTTCATCTCCGCCGTAATATCGGTCGTCGGTATAATTCTCGCAGTACGTGAACCGGACACGGCTCATCGATGCCGTGCCTATTTTATAATGCTGTATCTGCACGCCGCATTTTGGTTCATGACACTGGTAAAACATCGTCGATAATACTATACGCATCGCTACGATTTTATTTAATTTTTATATATTTTTTTAGATCACCGATTATATTTTGAAGAAATACCATCACGATTTAAGAATATGCGGTTATTTGGAGTTCTATCAAAAGACGTACACGCTTCACCGTCTGCCGATCTACGTCGTATCGCTGTGGAACGCTTTTCTTTTGATTATTCAAACGCTCGTTCAGCATTTGTATCCGGATAATTTCTTTGACCAGTGTATTAAGGGCGGCGCCGTAGCTCCGGTATCGTACATAACCGGCTTCATTTGGGTCGAGACTGTGGCGTTGATTATTATTCACGGATTATACATCAGTATGTCGTTTATATATTGAAGATTGATTTGATTAAAACGTCGTTTGTATATTAACATTTTTTTTTTTTGATTAACAGTGAAAGTATCTGCATTTAATAGCTCGCAACTTTGTCCAGACGTGCAACGCGAGCATATCGTCGAGACTGCCACGGCGCCTGCTCAATCTAGCACGACTCAACCGACGCCTACTCCTCTCACTCATACATTAACGCAGACCGCCGATTTATTAGCAAGACAGGTATATTCAAAATTGTCATATTTCCAAAGGAATACTAAAACTTAAGAAAATAATAGTCTGACAGAGCTATGAACATGAGGACGTCCTGACCAGGTTTTAATAATTTATAACGAATAACTAACAAAACATCCTACCAAACATAGAAAAGAACCCTTTGGTCAAGGATGGTAGGAGCGGAGAATTAGACACACGTTTTAGAGAAAAGTATTCTTTTATTCCCTTCATATTATTGTTAATGACCCATTACTCGTTACCGGTAACAATCCCTCACAGAATCAGATCGACTCAATACCTGGACAATTGCAAAGAACAGATGGTTGAACAGGACTTTAATCCTGACTGATGAACCCACTAGGCTTAACTCTTTTAGCTTAGCCCTTGAAATTACGGTGGCTAGTCAAGAATTGATTGATCGAAAAGTCTGGGAAGAACTAGTTATGATTTAGCCTGGCTCTAATATCAGAAAAGAAGAGATAGGTAGTCCACTCTTTAAGGGAGGAATCTTACCTCTCCTGCCAATGATCAAGAGCCGATTTGCAGACGCTTGACTGAATCGTTGCCCAAAGATTCCCCCTCGAGTGAGCAACTTGTAGGATTTCAAGGTCGAATAATAGTTAAATGTGATACTATTGAGGTTGTGCGATAAGCGCGAGTGAGATTCCTTACTTAATATTACTTATACTTTGCTCTGCTCGTTTCTGCTTACACCGACTTCCCCAGCCGGTTTGTTGCGAAGATTCTTCGGCGCATGGGTTGATGATGTCCGATGTGTTGTCTGTTACGGTGAAGACCACTAGCTTCAGCGGCGTAAAGACGTTACGCAAAACTGCAGCACTAGCACGAGCGCTGCGCCATGGCGCTGAACGAAGTCAGCGCTCTGCGGCATCGGAGAGAGAGTGTCCTTGTCTGACGAGCATACCCATATCGGTCGGTATCTTCGGTTGACACCTGAGTTTCAGCAGTAAACCCGCTACGCTGATGATAAACAATTTGGATTGTTATTTAACTGTGGATCAGCTACCCCCACTCGATTTCAAAGCATGCTTAGCTTTTGATTCGTCGGGGTAGTGTCCAATCCTTTGCCATATTCTGGCATCAAAGGGGCGGTTCTTCGATATTTTAAAAATAATTCATTCTAGAATGTTCGCTCGTCCATAAATCTCTTTGATGACCGTCCTTGTACTTTGAATTATGGGCCACCTGCGTTGCTTTGGTTTTACAACCCGTTCTTAACAACGACCGTGGAATTCTTCGGTTGCAATTACTCTATATTGCCCTTCTTTATTCTCTGAAGATAAAATAGTCATTGTCGACTCCCGATATTATTTGTTTTATTGTTTCCTGGTGATCTTATATGACAAAGGACGTCCCATCCTTTATTCTTCTGCGTAATTTTATCTATTTTATAATGATTTGTTATACTTATACATTACAGGCTGATCTCATACGTCACTTGAGGGAACACAATGAAAAATTGAGTAACAAATTATCGACGACGACCGCACAATTGAGAAGTTTACAACACCAAGTGGCAGCCGAAAAGTCTCCGTCTGCCAATTGAGATTATGAATATGAATAAAAATAAATACGTATATACAATCTACTGCCAAACATGGTGGATATGAATTTATTTGAATATTTTTTTTGTAAGATTTGATTGCATTCCGTATGTACGCTGGCGAAAAAATGAAGTTTGACTGCAAAAATAATGTAATCTAAGTTATTTTGTAAGTTTGTATTATTGCTTATATACTTTTAAGGTGCTCAATTTTTTATGGTATTCTGTAAATTGTGAATTTACATAGTAATAATAATTTTTGATTGGCGGAAATTTATTATCGTATTTACAAAATTAGCTGATTTGATACGTTTTCATGATCAAAAAAAAAATGTTTATTTTACTACTTAAAGTGTTTAATCGTTAGATTCGAATCAAATGAAAAAAAATGACCATTGATTTACGGACGATGGTGATGCTGTTATCTTCGGTGGGAGAAATTATTCATTATATATCTCGTATATCTTTATATTATGCTTATATTTCAATACGTATTTAATTACAAGGCTATTTGTATTTATCGCATTCGCTACGCACAATCCTTATCGCTCTGATCAATATTTGTTGTTCGTGTTATTGTCGGTGTCTCCCAAATGTCTTCAATTCCTCTCCGCTCTCGGACTCGGTGTAACGTCTATTTTATTTGACATCATATTATCTATAATACGGCATTGAATCAATTTTGTTTTCCGTTCGTGCAACGCTGCAATGAATTTATGTACGGTTTATAATTATAAAATATTGAGAATCTTGAAAGACGCATTAATTAAATGATTTTGACTGATACGCTGTAGGTCTTCATATTGAAGAAGTACAATTTATTATAAATTTTAATATTATATTAATACCGAGAACCTGCAAGCAGTAATTATTTTTTTATGGACAAACTTTATCGAATATATCTGCTGGTTGTGGGCTAAATTTAACGATTGAAGGGTACGACGAGAGAAGTTATAAAATATATGTGTAAAATACCAAAAATGTTATATTGTTATAACCTAAATATCATTGCAGTTATGTGGATAGAACTGTTTATTATTTTCTTCTACTAAATCTTTCGTTATTTAAAAATATTTGTATATTTGATGTGTTTCTGTATGTTTATAATTATTAACCGATTATTTTTTCTATTCATCCCATCCAATAAAAACATAACTGCTGTTAAACATATCTCTGTATAATGTGAATGTTAAAAATATGTACATGTATTGACGGTCGAGAAATTATTTGGGGCACACGTAATATTTATTCTTGTCTTTGGAATTATTATAACAATTATTTTTGTGCCATATATACTGTTAAATATTTATTATGTGTACAAATTTTTAAATTATATTTTTGTATGATCAAAACCAATAAATACACAACGAAAATCATCCGAGGAATTTATATTTTTCCATTATTCCTTGGATTATTTTTTGCACGATTCTCACTTTGCACCGTAAATACGTTTCATGTAAAATGGATGGATTCGATAAATCAACTAAATTCGTTGAATATGTATTACGAATTCTGAATAAAATGTATTGTCGAAGAATTTATCAATTCTTTGAATTTTTGGGGTCTATTTTCATACAAAATAGACCCCATAATTTGTTGGTTTCAGGCCGTCATGACGGATCGGTTAAAGAGAATCAGGTGTTATCAGTGCGTTTTAGAGAAAATATGTGGCCCGTGGTAACTACAGTCATACCACGCTTTTCTATAACAAGTTCGACAGTCCCTCCTATAGCGCTCCCTCCTTGATCGTAAGGCATGGTTATAAAAATTCAAAGTACGATCGTTATATTGGGAAATATGTTAACAAAGCCGATTGTCGATAATTCTGCTGGTTTTGTCCTTCGTTTTTATACAATATTGTCGCTTACTTCATTTTTATATTTCTCTAGAAATAATTCTGCCTTTGAAACTATATCCTCTCGATTTATCGTATAACAGAATCACTTCTTTTCGGTTTATTAAACTCGGATGTTTTATTTTTAGTTTCTCGTTCAATCTTTCTTTCTATTGTCCACAATAAACTTCTGCGGTTATTGTATTTCCTGGTTTCAATAATTCATAATGGATAATTCCATGAGTATCCCACCAGACACACAAAAGAACTTTGTGAAGGTTGAGACCGGGCTTCGAGGTTGGAATAGGTACTTTGTTTATCGAAAGCCATTGTTTTGTTCTTGAACTGTGGACCATAGAGAAGTAACCTTTAGGGATATTTCGTTGATACTTAGACGAGGATCTGATTCTACCACGGCCTTGGGCAGATCATCGTCGAATTGTGAGGGTCGTCCTGATCTTAAGGCATCTGCTAAGATTCTATCACCCAATTTAAATCCCGGAAACTTCACCGTAAATTTGAATAATTGTTCGAGAATCTGTTTGTTCTTCAACGGGAAGTCTTCTTTAATCGATTTCATTTAAGGCAAATCGCAACGATTACAAATTTAAAGACGAATTTCACGGTTTCTAGCCATCTTGTTTTCGAAATATTTTGTGTGGAAAAGTGTGTCTTCTTCGATATTTTTGCTTAACATATTGGGGTGCTAAGTTAAGACCCCTAATATTGCGAGGCCCAGGGCAGCAGCAATCTTGCCCCCGCCTCTGATAAGCTAAATATACAAAAATCATCAATTCTCAATCCTTAACCTCTTAACTATTTCTCTTCAGGATTCTTTACCTTCTACATGCCACTTCTCAGCTTTTGGATGACTTCTACGAATTGTTGCACTTTTACGTTACTATTTCATCTAGCGAGATGCTATAGGTTATTATATAGATATAAATAATACTTACGAGAGTCTTCTATCTAGATAGGGCAAAGGCTGAAATTGGTTAATATATTAAGCAGTCGCTTTAAGGTCTATATTTCCATGAGCGCCAATAGAAATGTCAACCTTAGTAACATAATATTTTGCGAAGAACGCTTTTTGGTTAATTTATAAAATAAAAAAAATAAAATCCAAAATAACTAATTTGCCATATAAAGGGTTAAGATAGAAGCATTTATGTGTTCCTTCCATTTAAGTATTCCTTCCCAGCATTTAAGTATTCCCAGCATTAGAGTATTCCTCATTTTATAATCAGTGTCATGACTTGTAGGTAACATACATATTATTACCATGATGTAAGTTAACCGTTAAATTATTTGTGTAGGTAGTTGGCGCTTTGGAATTAAATAATTTAATACCATCTACGTTAAATAAATAATATAAAATACAAACCAACTGAAATAATATTAAAATTAATCATTGTTATGGCTTGTAGGTGACATATATCATTTTGTTAATGTAAGTTAACCGCGACTGAGTTAAGATAGTTACTGTATAGGTTAATTCTCCGGTGAAACCTATAAATTCTGGGAATTCTTTATGATACTGGTGGAGAATATAAGTGCGAGAGACTTATATTATTATTTATCCGGGAAATGAGGATGTAATTAAATAAATGCAGGTATTTAAAAATATTTTTTATATTATTAACAGAATAACATTTTATATAATATTATGTTTTAAACAAAAATAATATCATATTTATTATACAATTATTAACATAAGGGTATACATTTTAGTTTTTTTGCTTTAATTATTACAAGTTTATACGACCGGTTCAGTCCATTTTTTTATTATAATTAATAATAAATTAATATATTCCCAATTGTAGATAGAATTTTGTTTTGTTAATCTAGTCCCGTCGTGAGAAATTCGATAAAAACAATTTAAGAAGAAAAATTTGGACCACGTCATGAAAAAATTTTCCGGAACTATTTTACACCGAGGTAAGCATAATCATTTCATTATGATAAGCGTAGCAATTTTCGACAATATTTATTAAATGATTTTTTTTTAATCTTTTTTAGGCTTTTATTATTAATGATATAAATAAATAAAAATTCAATACAAATTTAAAAAATGATTAATATTTAGTTAATTAATAATATATTTTTTGTGGCTGTCGAGTTTTAGAACGGTATGGAGATCGGCGACGATGAAAAATGTGTTCGTCCCAGAATAAATGACGAAATAAATATTTTAAATTCGTTTGAATACAAATCATAAATGCATTTAAGAACAGGTTATTTAATCTGGGACTTTACTAACTATTTATTTTAATTAATGCTTCTCAAATCGTTATCCTTTTCCGTGTCATTTATATAAATCGAAATACAATATGTCCGCTAGGATAATGTAGAGCATATTTCCGTTTCATTCAATTATTATTATAATCGTGGAACAATACTGGTTTATAAATGTAAATAAAATTAATCAACAAAATAAATAGTCACATAACAGATTTTAACTTATAGTTAGATTTTTTTAATAGTAAAATACGTTTAATCTTCTTCTTCTTCGGTGGCGTCGCCATCGGCGGCCTCTGGTGCTTCTTCGGCGATCGCCACGTCCTCATCATTTTGAGCGTCGGGCGTTTGTGGTTCTTCGACAATCGGCTCCGTCTCGGCCTCTTCGGCAGGTGCTTCCGCTTCGGATTCGGCTGCGGCTGCGGCCTCCTCGGCGGCAGCGGACTCTTCTTGCTTCTGCAACTCGGCTAATTCGGCTTCTTGCTTAGCCAACGCGGCTAATTCGGCTTCTTGTCTCGCAATTTCAACCAATTCAGCTGCCTATAAATAATATTAACATATTATTACGACATATAATTATCGTTATTGTTTATGATGATACCTACTTGTTTAGCTAATTCGGCTTCTTCTTCTTGTGATGCGATTTCGGATAGCCTAGCGATTTCCTTCTGTCGCTGCTCTTCGTCGGCGGCTTTCTTTGCTTCTTCGGCTGCACGGGCTTCTTCAGCGAGGCGTGCTACTTCGGCGAGGCGTGCTTCTTCGGCTGCGCGAGCTTCTTCCGCCAATTGGGCTTCTTCGGCTAGACGTGCTTCTTCGGCTATTTTTGCTTCTTCGGCTAATTTAGCTGCTTCGGCTTTCTTTATTTCATCTTCGGCGCGTTTAGCCGCATCTTCAGCGGCCTTTTTCTCTTGTTCAGCCTTGAAATAATACAAAGTTTTATTAAAACTTGAACCCCTAGGTCGAAGAGTACAGCTTTGAGGCCGTCTAGGAATTCACATATCTCGGCTCACTAACTACAAATAATAATGAAACCAAGTACGAAGAGGACCGTGCTGGATAACCGGTGTGACTTCAACAGCATCTACAGTCGAGATGCCTCTCAAGAAAGACTAAAGTCAAACTCTACATGACCCTCATGAGGCCGGTTCTAAAGTATGGGTCTCATTGTTGGGCTTTGACAAAACAAGATAAGCGACAATTGGATGTCCTGAAGACGGATTCTGAGACGAATATATGGAGCCATATTTGACGACGGGGAGCTGTACCGATTATACAAGGATATACTTGTCACAGCTGTCATCAGAGTGGCCGGAATCCGGTGAGCCGATCACGTGTCAAGAATGCGAGACAGTCAACCGCCGCAAAGGCTCATGGTTAACAAGCCTTCCTGTTCTCGGAGGAAAGAAAGGCTAAGGCCGAGGTGGTTGTACGGAGGGACACTGCATCATTGAAACTTACCGGAAAATCGGACAAAATAGAGATGGATGTAGGATGAGGCCAAGGCTCTACAATAGGGCTGTTGTGCCTATGGTGATGATGACGATTGTAGTATTAGCTTACCTTTTTGGTGATTTCCGCCTTCCGTTCTAATTCAGCCGCACGTTCGGCAGCAGCTTGTGCAGCTAATTCTTCCTGTCTAGCAAGCTCAGCAGCGCGGGATTCTTCGCTACGCTTAGCTGACGCCTTCTTCTTGGCTTGCTCCTCAGCGAGCGCCCTATAAAAGTATTGTTAATATCGAATCATTGTTATAATGTTATATTGTTGATAATATTTTACCTTTCTTCAGCTTGTTTGGCTTCTTCTTGACGCTTCTTCTTGCGTTCGGCTAGCCTTTCCGCTTCGGCAGCGTTATCAATCGGAGCTGTGTCGATCGCCTTGAATCTTTCCAAGCGTTCGGCTTTAGCGGCCTTCAACTCGATAGCGGGATCTTCCATCAGGGCCGGTGGTAAGAATCGCCTGCTCGGACGGTCCGGAAGCAATTTGACTATTCAAAATTTATCGTTCTGTATTATACCGCAAACGACGGATCGAAACGATACGTTATAAATATAGAAAGTTACTGTACCTGCTCATAGCGAATTTAATTATATTTTGAAAATGTCTAATATGGATTAACTGAATGGTATAAAAGGCTAATATTTCAACTTACGTTTGATTTTCGAAGACGTTCGAAGCTCACAGGATAGAGATAATGTAGTTGATTGTTCTTATCTTATATTTTTTTTTTATTTTATATAGAATCTTTCGCAAAATGTTTTTTCATAGAAAAGTGTTATGCTTTTTTGGAGTAATATTTAATATTGTATTCATATTCATGCTTATTAAATGAATTTTATTTTTTATTTAATATATTTGTAATCATGGCAAAATAATACATAACATGTTTTTAAAATGTATGTATGAACTGTACAAGGCCGATAAGCCTAATTTGGCATTAGATATAGCTAAATCTTTTTTTTATATAGCACCCTTGAGCAATTATTCTATACCACATGTTATTTTGTATTTAACGGAAAACAAAACGTATTAATCGTACGCGGTATACGGACGTCGCATTGCATTTTCGTATGCAATCGCGACGTCCCGCATATCCGTACGCAACGCAAGTTAATAAATTATTATATTAGTTTTGAAAAAAATGAGTAAATATGAGAAGCATTAAATCAACGCACAGAAAAATGGCATGCTCGTCGTTTCGTTTATTAAAAAGAAAAACTTTAAAAAAATATTTTATTTTTTATACAATAATAATTATAAAAAAAAAATTACAATTCTCAAATTTGACGTTCACATTATATTTATATTTTGAATATGGATGTGAATATGTAAATATTTCTTATGTGCTCGCTCTTGTAAATATGTCTTTTGTTATATAAAAATATATATCTCTTATTGTATCGAATGGCGTGTAAAATATATCGTTGTAAACATTTAAATAAAATATTTTCGGCATATATCATAAATATAGCAAAGCGCAGTGTACAAAAATATATTCGTAAGCATTGATTATACGGCACAATCGTGAGGTAACGTAAAATACGAGGTTTGTCTATCTTGATCGGCGATTTTTTAATCTTCTATTAATAAAACGAGCATTTACATGAAGATGATAGCATCGAAAATGTGAAGAAAATGATCACGGACACTTATTAGATCACTATTGACATATTGTTTGGCTCCCTTCAACAGTGATGGATTTAGCAATTGTGAGGCCCCAAGCGCAATTCAATTTTGAGGCCCCCGCTCAAAATATTTTCAATACCCCTACCCCATTGCATTATTTTGTCTTGTCTCAATGCGCCCGAATCCATGAATCATGGTATGCGAAACAGTCTGTGCATATGGTTTGAAATATGACCATTAGGGTAGCCATCTTAAAAACATGCCATAGCTGGCGTTATTCATCTGTCAATTAAAATTAGAGAATATTACCAAATTCTTAATTATTTTTATTATGAAAACAAAAAAATAATCGTTTTGAGAACTGAACTTTGAGGCCCCTTGAATTAATGAGGCCCCAGGCGTGATGCGTCTGAGGTGAAATCCGTCACTGCTCGTCAAGCAATTTTTGCTAATATGAGACTAACATTGTTGAATGATGTCAACAACAATCCAGAACTGCTCAAATATCATAATGAACCCTTTCTAAATAGTGACGTACGAAAAAACTCGAACGTGGACGTTCTATCTACTGTTTTCTCTGATTTTAACGGGATAGGATACGATTCGTTATTGCCAGAAGATCGTACATCCAATTACGAGTAATACTCGGAAGATATATGTCATTTACATGAAGTAATCCGAAGAAAGGACGACGTATTTCAAACAAAACCTCGTATATATATTCGTACGACCGTGCCGGATAATAAATGTGTACGTGATTATTGTGAGAATGTCATTTACTTACGTTGTTAAACTATTCAATCGTATATTTTACTGAAGGGTCATTCGCATGATAGTGCACCTCGTTTATTAAGTGTTATAATTATTTTTTAATACAAAATTGTATCCGTATTTTTAAGCAAAAATTAAATCCATTGTAAGTCGTAAACAAAATTTACAAACACAGTGATGACATGTTTTTTTTTTTATTGTGTGCTTGGTGTTTTGTGTGTGTGAAAATTTTGAAAAAAAAAATATGTATCAGTCGAGTGTTATGAACGAATGTTGTGGGCGTGTTATTATTAGGAGCATTCCACCAAGGCGGGTTGTTCCTTCTGGTCGGGTGCCGCTGTAAGAGACACGGTCACACTTTTGGTTAGCTATTAATATTTTACGTCCCCCGATAATCATCCACGACATTCGTTAATCATTTAATATTTTCTCACACGCAAAGCCCGAAAAAATATTAATATACAACGTAATGCTGCGAATGGTTAGCGGGGATAATTTATAATCATAAATTTACTATAACAATTGCGATCGTCTATTCCTCATATATATATAAAAATACTCAGCGAGACGACGTAACAAAAGATTATACATATATAAAATAATATAAAAATAAATATATACGTATATATATGCATATGAGGAATATTCGATTAATATTTTATTTGATATCATTTAATTGTAATATAATTTAAACTAATATTATTTATATATATATAGAGATAGATTGTAGATGAAGCTGATCCCAGAGGAGGATGTATAAATTCATGATTTTCTATTATACTAAGGCGTGATATATATATAGAGCTTTAAAAAAATAAAAATGAAACTCTTATGGTGTGCTCGTAAAGCGTTGCCACAGGGATAATTAACTTATTTTATACAAAGCGTACTTGCAGCGCTTGAATTTTTAAAGAAAAAAAAATAAATGATGACAATATGTGATTGTTAACAAATACCTGTGGTGGCATCGAGGGAGAGGCCGAGGGCTGCTAGTCGGTTCTTGACGTAAAACGACAACAGCGTCACATCATCTTTGACGGTAAAGTCCGGGCAGATAGCCCTACGTGTTGGGTAAGCCTTAGCGCCGGAATATTTTACACATGCCAAATGGCCTCGGCCTATCACAAACGGTCCAAATCAGGAAAACAGGATAATTCATACAGATCGTTCTATATTTATTTACATGTTTAGTCGGCATGCACATTTTGGTTTATGTCTCGAATGTACTAGTTCTAATCCACGACATTTTTTTAAAGTATTTTATTACAACGGTATAATTAATTACACTATATATGTGCCCGTTATTATGTAATCGGAATAAGTCAACTAAATTTAAAATGCTATAAATAATATAAAAATCCTTTGAAAATATATGTTATGAGACGATTGACGTTCCCTGATTTTAAATTCATATGTTTTTCGATAACGAGCCTTACAACAATAGAATAATAAATATATAATTTCATGGTCACATATTTTGTTGTTATGTACTTTATTTTGATTTAATAATGTAAATCCTTGATCTCATTACCAAGGATTTGTATTAATATATAAGTATACATGGATGTAAAAGGGGAGTCCTCATGCCATTGTAAGACCCTGAATCCCTTGGCCTTGAGTACCATTCGAGAGTCTGGTAAGACCGAAACACTCAGCGTCACTCAGTGTCTCGTGGCTGGTAAATGATGATACAATTTATAAAATATGTGGAAAAGTTGGTCATATTTTTTTGTGTTATGACCTTTATTGCAGACAAAGATGGCGGACATTAAAAATTTGACGGAATTTTTTTTATCATTTTGCACAGATAAAATATGTACAAATTTAAATAAAGGTAAAAAAATATTTAAAAACATTTGTACCATCAAAATTTAATGATTGTATTATATTTTACTTATGAAATGAAAATGTTATCGATGCCAAATTTCAATCCGGCAAATATGTGTATGTATAAAAGATGGACATATTTTTTTGTGCTAAGACCATTTATTGCATGGCATAGATTAAGAATAAAACAAAGATGGCGGACAACATTCAAAATTTGGCATTTTTATTCACAAATAGAATATGTTTTAGTGACTAGTGTATAAATAAAATTAAATCAAGATAAATCAGCATCTTATTGAGAAAATGATTCATAAGTAAAATTTCAGATTTTTCCCCTTCAAAATTAAATTTAATCAGTCGTACATACCTTTATATAATATCATATCAAATTAACGCCTGACGTTGTGACTTATTCCACTATTAAAAAGGACATTGTGTATACGAAAGCTCAATCCAATAATAACAGGCACATATGTACATATATATTATATCTAAATTATAATAATAAGCTTAATACTAATGTGTATGATATATTTACATATGAAATTACGGAGACGTCGCTCCTCGATATGCATATTCACTTCCATTTCACTTCGAATGATGTAGCATGGTGAATGTAATATAAACAACATTTATATTGTCGTATTTAAAATTTATTTGATATGTGTTAAATGTGATTAGACACAATGATATTAATCATGGATATAATCGTCACGATCAAACGCAGAATTTGGTAGAATATATATATATATTAAATATAGTTTGATTATTTTATTATGTAAGAAGAGCCGTGTCTCAACAGGCGTTGATACGATTGTTAAATTTGATTATTGTAGAAATAATAAAAACGGGTAAATAATAAATTTTTAAATAACATCAAAAGCAACAATCTCATCGTATTGAGAATATAAATATTTTTTCCAAAATCTAAACACATGATTATGGCAATAAAATAAGTTCACATTGAATGGGTGTCTAGATTTACGGCCGTTTTCCGGCCAGAACCCCTCGATTTCGATAAATAATGATCAATGTTTTATTGCATAATGTATTCTTATTGTTATAATGTGGATTATAATTAAAAAGTAGTACGTTATCGACGCGGCGACGATAAATACCTGTGAATTTTTTGGCTGGTTCCGCATACCAAGACATGCTGATGATGTCCCTTGCGACGTTCCTCACGGGCATAACCATATTTTTAATATAATTGTCGCAAGAGTATCTGCTCGGGTAGCTTGGTTCATATCTAAAAATATATATTCGGATATATTAACGCGTTACGATCCATCGTTTATTTGTTTTGTAAATACCTCGCTATTGTGTTGCATGGTACAACGCTGGAGGCCCTCGGTACAGGGTTGTAAACCTTCTGAAGCAATGCATTGGTTTGGGCGCGAATCTTTCTGCTTTCATCTTCCCAATCCTATTAAATTGCAATATCGTATTGTAACAATCGATGCCAAATCTATTCTCGGCTAATCCCTAAGACTAATAGACGGTGAACGCTTCGGAGAAATCGATCCCGTGGTGTTAAAGAAGCGACGCCAAGGTCGATCGTACAAAATTAATCTGATTTTATGTTTTAGTGTGTCGAGACGTTTACCTTTGATGTGTTGGAGCAGAGGAAATCTTCAGAAGCTGAGTAGCCGACCGAGGGCCGAACTTTATGCTCGATCCTGTCCAACTCCCTGATGACTACGGATGGTCTGACCCTGATGGTGACCACTCGGTGAGGGGCCGAACGGCTGGACACCAGCCTCGTGCCACCGTACGATGGATAGAATGCCGATACTGCATGTAACTGCTTTCCGTCATAAAGAATATCATAAATATCATACAAATTTATCGTAAAATCATTTTATTTATTATTTATTTAGAAAAAGAAGTATGTATTCTATGTTTATTAACGTGCCGATGATATATAATTAGATTTATATATATCAAGTGTCACAATTATACTACTTCTTCGATACGGACTGCCAAAAATTGCAATTCTGATATTATGTATATATTAATATTTTGCCAAGTACCGAGGTATTTATAGCAGACCCCTTTCTCGACGATAACTAAATATAAACCAACCGAAGAAAACAAGTCACTGATGAAGAATTTAATGCATATATATTTCTGGAAGATTCATTCAGGTGTCATCCACCTGTTCTATATATTTAATTTTAGTATATATATATATTATGTTTTAGATAATAGTAGAATTGTCTTACCTTTCCTAGACTATGAATAGGAATGTATCTCAACGGTACGCTCTGCTCGGGTAGCGCCATAGGACGACAGCATCATCAAGTGAAGTAGACGAAGACGATACAGGAAATCGAAACATGAAGACACTCAATGAAAATATCACTCCGTATTGGCAAATGAAAATCGATCGATTGAATTTGAATAGCATTCGATCGATTTGCATTTATTTATAGATCATTTTTTTTTTGTATTTTTCATACTAACCATGTATTTCTTATTTATTTATTTATATATTATTTATGTTTTGAACGATACCGATTGCGTTTTAAAATATTTTACTGAATACGATATTTATTTATTTATGGACGTCGAAAAAGTTGTTATAGCCAAATTATATACGACAAGATGGCGGATTTTGTATTCATTTGTTTCGCCGAATAAATTATTTAAAATCAGTAAAATATTTAATCATGCAATCAGTATTTTATCTTATTTAAATATCGCCAGATGGTATTATATGTTTTTTAAATGTCTTTAAGAAAATCACAAAGTAATCAAAATATGATGTAAATAAAGGTATTGTTTCTGCGTAAAAAATATTATTATTAAAAGGAGCGTGTCTGAAAAGGTCGATTCCAAAATTAGATGATATTTCGACAGTGGCGGTTTTCCTTTTAGAGCCGGCATGGGGCCTCATTTATTCAGGGGGCCTCAAAGTAGAGCTCTTAAAACATTTTTTTTTAAACATTGGGGCCCTAAGCATACAGCTGGTGGCCCCTAAATTATTCTAACAATAATAAATATTTGTAACAACAAGATCGCTGATATCGATCATGAGAAACTAATAAAAAAAGAAGAAAGAGAAGAAGCAATATAAATTAAAAAGTTTCATTTTGTTTTTCTTTCTGACTTTTTACACAAATTGATGTGAAATTAATTATGTATCCAAAACATTACAAATTAAATAAAACAAAATGCCCGTAGAATGCACATTATAGGTTGTAGTGGTAGTGAAAATATTTAGAAAATTTTGGGGGGCCTCAAAATTGATTTGGGCTGGGGCCTCAAGTGATAAATCCATCACTGTACCTCGATGTCGATAGCTGAAACATCTACGTTGTGTATGAAAATTTCAGCATGCGAATAAATTTGCAAATGCAAAAATGTAGCTAAAACTCGGATTTACTAAAGAAACGTATGGGTTCTATATATTCCCATGTATCAAATGGACACATTCTTAACCAAATAACTTTTACATTAAGCATCTAGCACGTGTCTTTAGCGTGTGCTGTGAATTGACGCTTGTCACACCGGGATGACTATAGCGAATAAAGGGTAGATCCTTATTTGTGTATGATGGGATTTCTTTAGAGCAAAATATTATGATTTGTTTGAATCTTAATCCTTATTCTTCAACACGATAAAGCATATTTTAAGGTATTATAAAAAATCTTAATATTTTCCATAAATAAAAAAATATATATTACTTTTTATCCACCCCGATGGGAATAAATGGTGATAATCAATACATTTTACCAATTATTCCATTCTTCTACGACTGTTATAATTTTTTTATGCAGATTAATTAATAATATGGAGATTGTCTGGATTTGGCATTTGCCATTTTTCACCAATTTTAGGCTGGAATCCTTATTTTTTCGGCCAAAATTTCGTTTTTACTGGTCTTATGCTTATTATTTGTTCTGAAAACTGGATCTCATTGAGGATATCACTTGCATTTTTTTACTTTTTATTGTCAAAAATGAATAATTTTGATTACATCTTGATTTTCTTATATGTACAATTTAACTGGCGATAATATGTGCTTATATCTTAATCCACTACAAAAAAGTCATTCATGTCTAATGTGAATTTGAGTTTTGCAATGCTTTCTGATATTGTTATATGTGTATCGCATATGGGTCAATGCTACAACAACTATTTGGCAAATTATCCGTATTGTGTCGAAACGCCGCGATTCGCGAACACGCAGAGCGTGTCCGCGAAACACGGATCGATCAATTCACTCTCCCCCTCTTTTGCGTTTGCAAAACAAACATTGCAACATTGACACACATCAAAAATGGCAACAAAAACATGTTTTTTTAGTAAAACGGGGGATACGGCCACAGTCTGTCAAATGCGAGAGGGCTCATATGGGAGTTTGGGACGGAATTCGGGTCGCATCTGGTGGTTTTAGTTCAATGTCTCCATGTTTCAGTGTGCTAAACAATTATATAAAATAAAACACATGTAACTTTAGTACAATTTATAAAGCGTATTTATTAATCGATTACAATAAGACTGTTAGATGCATTGTATAAAAAAGAAATCTTCGATCTACATTAAATACTAATTATAAATATGAGTAGAAAAAATTGTTTAGACTGCCGCATTTTAGATCGCATTGTTAAAATAGACGATTCGATATAATTTTTCCAAAATATTAAGCAGTAATAAATGTTTGACAAGATTCAGGGGTTTGATCTAAACCCTGTATGAGTAATGGCGGTATGTCGTTCCGTATGGAAGACGACCGGAGGCTGTGGAGCTGTAGCTGGCCCTATACGATCCGGGACCATCTCCGGAGCTGGAGGAGCGGTCCGTAGTGTAGTTGTAGCTGGAGCCGGGGGTCGATCCCGCTCTACGCTCCGTCGTGGTCGAATAGTTGGAGGTGGAGGTCCTCGGAGCGCCTGCTCCGGCGGTGCTCCTGGTCTCGTTGTTGGCCGAGTACGAGTACGAGTACTGCTCCTCAGCACGGCGAGGT
This sequence comes from Philopotamus ludificatus, assembly GCA_022495035.1. NCBI lineage: Eukaryota > Metazoa > Arthropoda > Insecta > Trichoptera > Philopotamidae > Philopotamus > Philopotamus ludificatus. Next base: position 29,409 of record JAGXCT010035372.1, read on the forward strand.
CTATCGGGCGAATCCACGACCACGTAGTGCCTTGGCGTCTGCAAATCCCCAAAAGCGTTGCAATTCTCAATCCCACATTAACTAACTAAATACTATTTTTACACTAATACACACATAGTAATGTATTTCGATCGTATATCACTAGGCCTTTTAACTAAATACGTTTGATCAAAAAATACGCGGGATTTTCGTTTTTCTCAAAAAAAATCTTTATTTATTTCTTCCCCCTCAAAGTAATCTCCATCAGATATGTATGATCAGCGCTTTTCTCGATCTTTAAAGCATATTTGGTGTTTAGCTACTTCAGTATCTCTAACATTATCTCCTCAATGTTGGCAAAACGTCGTATTTTCATGTCTTTTTTTATCTATTGATACATCATACACTTATCTTAGAGCTTTATTCAATCTTCTAAGCGTTTTTGAACGATATCTTCGGTATAGCATTTAATTCCATCAGCGATTCTGACTATATCTCCTCAATGTTAGAAAAACGTCGTCTTCTCATGTCTTTTTTTATCTATAGATACATCATACACTTATGTCAGAGCTTTTTTCAATCTTCGAAGTATATTTGGACGTTATCTTCGGTATAGCATTTAATTCCATCAGCGATTCTGACTATATCTCCTCGATGTTGGAAAAACGTCGGTTTTTCACTTATAAGAAAAAGTTGTAGCATGCCATGATCGACGAATACAGAGGCTCAAGCATCATAATAATGCTGTTTTTAGTCAGATCTTTGCTACATTTTCCATTTTTTCTATATTTATCGTTATGATTTGCGTTTTCTTCGGATTTTTACACGCAAACGGCATAGAAATTCAGAGATAGTATTTCTTATTGATAGTACAACTCGATGGTAAGAAATCTTCATAGAAAACATAGAGTCTTTGTTTTTCTGGAAGTTTCCATTGGGACAATTTGGCTTTTTTTTGTAGTAGTTGACGTGATGAAGTGTTGCTGCCACACGTCTCATGCTCAAAACCCCTCTGATAGTGATTTGGCGATTGTCCATGTTTATTTTCTTCACTCCGTCGGCGTTGTCGTCTGTCGTTGATGTGCTGGGGCTTCCAAGGCGCTTGTCATCTTTCACGACTTCTTGGAAATGCTTGTTTTATTCACAGAAGATCTATGTTATTCCATCCTTCAAGTAAAGTTGAATGCAAAATCTTCGTTCCATAGTTTTTCACAAGTAATATAGTAATTTCAAGATACACCAGGGACAAAATTGTGACAATTGGGCTTACACAGCCCGCGAAATTAAAAAATTCCGCATATTTTTTGATCAAACCTCGTTTATGCATTTATCATTCTATTTTATCTTCGCAGTCCATAACCCTTTACGCTACCGGGATGGTATTTTCCAACCGAACTACTCGCCACATGTTACATTTTTGCGCATAATTTATCATATGTACTGAAACAGGAGATCACTCACATATTAAATAGAGGATAAGAAGCGGATAAACAATGGGAATAAGTAGATATATGACGGAAAACACCGACCCGTCGTTAAAGGGTTAGTTACCTGAAGGTAAACTTCAAAAAAAAAAGTAAAAAGAAAACGATACTTATCGGCCAAGCGATATGTCACAATCATGCAAACATAGACAAAAATATATTATATGTATGTATTATGAGAAAATCTTTGTTGGCACCATCAAAAATAATCGCCAATACTTACCCAATAAAAAAAATCTACTACGGGATATATTTACATTAAAAAAAATCATAAAAAAAATAAACATATTTTTAAGCATTTATTCAAATAGAAAAAAACTACAAATGTATAATAAAAAATATATTTATACAAAGCGAGCATGCATACATGTGATTTTAAATCAGTATATATACATCTTTTTTATTATTAATAAGCGTTTGCGTGGTGTAATTGTTTAAATAAAGCTTTGTTCGTTCGTTGGGCGTTCGCGTCTATTCGTTAATGTGCTAAGAAGCTCTGGGATCGACGACTAAATACTGGGATTTCAATAAAAAAAAAATGGGGCAATGGAAGCTTCGAAGCATTCGTGATTCCTCAACCAAAAGTATTATCATTGACATAGCCGAGACATAATCCTAAAATACGCAATTAATTTATCGATAAATGGTCCCAATAATAGAATTAAACTCGTAAGCTGTAGAATATCCATGTCTTCCATCATGCAAATACATATTTCAATATAAACAACATGTTAGGCATTCGGCAATATATATATATACAGCGTCCAATGTGATGATCATGCATGTTAAAAAATATATTATATATTCAAAGCGCTGTGCGTTTTATTTATTTTTTTAATTTTGTATCGAAGCTTGCGTTTTTAAAAATCCATAATGTTGCTAATATGATGCATAGTTGCTGTAATATGCTCTCGTTTTGTGGTCCCTGGCCGGTCTGGATCTGTGCAGCTGATGCAGCAGGATATCCATGTGTCTGCTGTCCGGATACATCTGTCCGCCTGCTTCCAGGACGAGATCTTGCCGCCGTACCGCCGACATTACTTTCTCTCTGGTCAAATCTCTGGGCGAGACGTACGGCTGAACAGGCTCGCTCAGTATCCTTTGGTTCGGTTTGATGCTGGCGATTCCCAGCGGCGTCAAAATGGTGCAGCGTCGAGGCGTGTTCACCGCCTCGCGTCTGCCGAATGCGGTAATCGGATCCGGGACCAAACTCGGACGGGGAACGAACGGCACCTTCTCCCAGTCCCTTTCTGTATGCCTCTGCGGAATAATGCGATGGTTAATCGGACGCGAACACGTCGAACGCGATCGAATAATATATACCCCTTTTGAGTTGCGGTGGACGCGCAAAAAGTTGTTACGGCCAAGCGTAATGCGAGCGAATGAATAGCGTGCGAACAAGATGGCGGATTCGTAATTCATTTGTTTTGAATCGTGCGCGGCGGCCATTTTGAATTATTATTATGAACGGTTGACGCGCGTTATTCTGCACTTATATATGTTTACAATGTTGGACACGCTAAGGGTAACAATTTATAATATGCAATATAAATCAAATTGTCACAATATTATATTTGTCTCTGACGTATATTGACATTGGTAGCCATATTGGATGCGTATTGTATGTGAAAATGTGGAAAATGTGGAAAGATATATTGTTGAAAACGATCGGACATGGTCCTCTGTGATATCTTTCTATCTCAGAAGATGAAAAAAGACATGAAAGAGCGACGTTTTAGTTACATTGAGAAGATATAGACAGAATCACTGAAAGAGATTATTTATAGTAAATTAAATAAAAAATAATGGTCCATTAATAAATTATTTATTAATACGAACCGTTTCTAAGCTAAGCTAGTGATTTGTCTTGATTAATATTTCTAAATTATTGATTGTAAGATAATTGGATTAAAATCATCTACGGCAAGGATCTAGAGCAGTGGTTCTTAACCTTTTGAGTGAGCCGCACCCCTTTGAATCTGAAAATGGTCTCCCGCATCCCTATTGAAAAATGTGTTTTGATTTTTTAATTTAAAACATACATTTTATTGCGAAATATATTGCGTATTTAAAAAAATATGTACATTTTATAATACATCCAATCCCTCGATTTACGCGGTACCCATTTTACGCGGTTTCACTTTTACACGGTCTGAAAAAACCATATATTTTTGAAGAAATCAAACATATTTTGTGGCAAGTGTCACTCAAATGCATATACTCGTGCAGTAATAGGATTACTCCTAATTCAACGACCAGACGTCTGTAACCCCCTCTATTGCGCGTGCAGTGCGTCAAATATTGTTGTAAGTTTTGCATCTCTTGCAAAAACTTATAAACTTAATGAATCTACTGTTCGTACAATTAAAAAAAACGAAATAACTGCTAGAAGAAGTGTCACCTCCGGATCCCTGATCAGTTCTAAATATACCTCATACGTTAGAGATGTTATAAAATTTAAATGTCGATTTATTAAATCTATTTCTAATAATAAAATTGTATTTTATGCCTCGTTTTACGCGGTTTTCTGGAACCTATCCCCTTACTTTATATGAACTCGAAGTCTCGATTTACGCGTTTGTTTCTTGGAACGTATCTAACGCGTAAATCGAAGAATTGGTGTATAGTACATTTCAACAAATAATGAAAAAATTCAAGTAGATTTCAAATATCACAAAAATAATTATTTTTTTAGAACTGTCTCGCATCCCCAGAAATACCTTCCCGCACCCCTCGGGGTGCGTGTACTCCCGGTTTAGAACCACTGATCTAGAATGATAGATCTCTAGAATGCTTTTCGACCGACTGTACGCTTTTCAGTGGACGCCACTAAATTTATTTGCTTTAATTAGAGACTACGAGTCTTTCTAACAATGGGCAATCAAGATTTGGATAAATTTAGCAAGATTCATACGAACAGTCTTCATTTTTTTGCGAAAGACACTCTTTCTTGGGTTAAAATCCTGTTTTTATGATTCTTCTCGAGTCTTCTGTTTATTTTCTGTTCTAGAGATGCCGAAAAATGTATGTCGCGTCTATCCGAATAATATTTACCCTTAACGTGGCCAACACTGTAGCTGATTTTACCGACGTAAAATCCTCTTCACTTGACGCTAATATTAGATTCATCTAAACGATCTATTAATATGTGTAGTGTGTTTGATCAGAGAAAAGTTTTCAGGTGTTTCGGACGAGTCATTTGACGTGATGAATGTGTTTGTCAAGAAATATTAGACGTCGGTGGACCAAATTTCGTTGGGCACCAATGCCAAAACATATTTCTCGCCCCGAGCTTCGCGATAAATGATTGCAATGTATTTAATTTTGATCAGAGCCGTCATTTATATTAAGAACTATTGATATAGTGCGAACGGTTGCGTAATTGCTCTCCGCGAAATTAAAACCGCACATCCTGAAACCGTATAGCTGCCAAAAATCGCAAAAAAATGGTGCCAGTTTACGCGGAACGGACGCGGCGTTCGCGGAATCGCTCGGCGCTGGCGTCGCGACGCTCCGGCCGGTCTAAATTTGGAGCGCTGGACGTCGAAATGTTTCCGAGATTGAAATCTTAGCAGCCGCTTACAGAATCCTTTTTTAATTTGTCTACTGGCCGCTACTAACGAGTGAGACGGAAACATTTCTTCGGCGCAATCAGCGCGACGCCGTCGACGCCTATTCCAGAAATACAGACGACGCTTGTTTACAAGTCGTGACCGATCGAATGTCGATTTTAATCGCCGTCGCGATTCACATCCTGCCGTTTTCTCGAAATAGCGACCGTTTTGTATATACGCGTTTAAAAATATTGAATTTTCTTGGCTTGCCGTCGGCCAATTAGCGCTCTGCAGACATCGCGAATAATTATTCACCAACGTAAACGTTTCCGCCATGAACATGTCGTCGAAATAGACGCGAGAGAATTCGAATTTCGCGCCACGCTCGAGTCCCAAGGCGGAACAATACGGCCATTGATTATAAAAGGCATGGCAATGCTGAAAGCATTAATGGTAACACGTGCAATATAATATAATATGCGCTCATTGTGTTATGCACCGAAATCATTCGTATATACCCATTGGCTGGGGTCCAAAAGACGGGTCTAATTTAAAGTTTTGTGTTTATACTAAACTATCATAGTCGAATCTTTGATGTAAAATATGATTTTTCACGAGTACACATTATTTTTTTCCGTACGAACTATATATATTTTTTTTAAATTCAAGTACCAACAAAGATTTTCTCTTTTTTTGTTTGTTTGTAATAATAATAATAATAAAAAATGGACAGGGCCGTAATCAGAGCACCACTGAATGTTACACTGTTACGGTCCCGTTTGAACACCGACACAAAACACTGGTGTGATGAAGCTGGATGATGAAGTGACTCACCGTGACCGAGTAGGAGGAAGGGCGGTAGGGCCTGCGGTTGGTGTAGAAGTCGCTCTCGTAAACCATCTTGTCGGGGAGTTGGATCGGATTTGGTTGAGGGGTCGTTCGTGCGAGTTGGGTCGAGCAGCTGTGGCGACTGAAGACGGGAACGGCGGTCCAGCCGGTCGATCCCTACTCCTCCCGCTCTTCTTTCGGTTTCGGCGTCTTCGCTATCCGACCCTCCGCATATATCAGCACGCTGCCCACCCAAAATTCGCGATAAATAACATGCCAAACGAGATTTTCATTATTCTTCATGAATCATACGCGCAGAAAAGGATCTAGAAGCAATCTGTTCGATGAATAACAATTTGAAAGCTTCTCAATATTTATATTAAACATATTAGAACACTGTTGATATACTGACTCACCTTCGTCATATATTTAAATGTTAAGCCTGGATCAGAGCTGCAGCTTATGTACGCATTGGTAATCCATGTCATTTAACACGTGCTAGAACATCAAGAGCCGAATAAACATAAAATTAATGTGGTGAGACGTATTATAACATATTTATAGTCTTGTTCACAATTGTAAGATGCTCGTTTTAAACATGTTAAAAATAAATTGGAATATGTCTTATCCGAAATGAACATAAAATCATTTCCTCAATCGACCCCATTACTTAGGATTTCATAAATTGATTTTATTTAGTCTACTCAACGGCAGAATATTGCGAAGAATACACGCCAAGAATAGACGTAGAGATACACAAGGCAATGAGGATTATCTCAGGTTGCGTAAGGTCAGCCCTCTTTGCATCTACTCTGCAACATTTTGCAGGCAGATCTGCGATGTAAAGCTGTCTTTAGAAAACTATGGGCAAGATACCAAGGAAGCGATAAGTAAAGACCTTAAACATCATTCCCCAGCCAGGCTGAAATTCAGAAAATCACCATGATCTCCAGCCACTCAAGTAGGGGCGTGCCGTTCATATTGTGCGGCGCACACAAGCGCCAGAAGATTAGGTGCGCTGAGAGGCGCAAGAGAGATAATATTGAAAAATATGAAATATTAATTCATTAAATTTTCTTAAAATCAAATAAAATTTTCTATTTTTTTCCATAAAATGCTTTTTAATTATCGAAGCGGGGATATACTGGCCCCTAATTAAAGTTCTGCACACAGGCGTCGGATAAAGTCGGCGCGCCATTGCACTAGAATCCTAGAATCCGTTAATAATATGGCGGAAAAAATGGAGGGAAGCTATATTGCTATCAGCCCTCCTACCGGGTTACTCCTATCGCGGAAAAAATGGCCGCTGCACCATGCTGAAGCACTGTGTACTGGCAACCGAACAGAAATGCAGCTGTGGAGTACCAAAACTAACCATGCTCCATATAGTGAAAGGCTGTTTGTGGTGATTATTCCACTAATCAATTTAATTAACGCCATGTTGCGTCCTGGCAACACCACACGGTGGCGTCCCGGAAATGCACCACACATACCCCGTGCAGTCTTCCGCCCTCAGTTGCAGCGTGAACACGCTCCTGCGTTACTCCGCCATGACGACTCTAGAGACTCTCCTCTCGTCTTTTCATGGCAACCATAATCGACACCGAACTTATTTATTATCATCGTAACAGACAAGCCAACCAACAGCCGCCTCAGCATCCCTGACTTGAGCCTGGCATGCTAGCCTCGAGAAAGGGTACCTCTCTGACGATACTCTGGACACTGGACCGTCACGAGTGCCATCTCTGCCAGAGGTCGCCAACTAGAGCGTACTAGGAGAGCCACACGGATCACTTGTCTTTATTAATTGAGAAGCTGTCTAATGATATTAATTGGAAGCTGTATAAATGTATCGATGTGTTCAACGTATAACTGTGTTTACATTTCATCACCGGCGAGAGTAAAGGTTCTCCATGGTCTGAGTCACGAACACTCCTGTATTTTCTGATTTTTTTACTCCATTTATAGAACCTTAACATTGCTGACTCGTGGCTAGAGAAACTCGACATCGATTACTGAACGGGAAAACACACAGATAGAGATGTTAACCACAGAAAGGCCACAAAAGGGTGACCGCTCTGGCCCTTTCAGGCGCGAACTCGGTAAGAAACATTCCTTAGTGTCTCTGTCATCAGTAATTGGTGTAAATATACGACCATCCCGGGCTAAGTTGACCCGAATCCCTAACTATTCAAAGGCATTTTGTTATTTGGCAGGTTGTCGCCGATTCTTGAAGATCCGTCTCCAAAATCTGCGATGCTACGTGTGGTCTATACTTCTATATTACTGTGGGACATGTACGTTGCTTGTAGTGAACAATAACCACCTGGAAGCGTTGAAATGTGTGTCTACTAAAGAATGTTGAAGACTCCAAGGACGGAACACATCAAGAATACGACCGTCCTTTAACTGCTTCACAAGGAGCGGGAGCTTCAGACCCCGTCAAAACACGTAAAATTTAGTACTATAGACACATCAATCGTGGACCAACGTTTCGCCATCTGCTTACACCATCATGGAGGGAAAAGTAGAAGGTAAACGGTGGTTGGGAAGAAAGACACAATATTCCCAACTGGACCGGATTCCAGAATTGTTCCAGTCCGCCAAAAACAGTCATTTATTTGGAGAAAAAACAAGGACATGTAGATCGCCTACGTCCTAAAACAGACAAGGAGAAGATAAGATACATTCCCAGCACTTTAGTCTGTCGAATACGGATGCTGTGGCATAATACTGTGTTGTGTTTGACCAGAAATGTTATTTGTATTTACATGTATTGCTATTAGTTGGGTTTTCTTCAGATTGTGCGAGTCAAATGGTGTAGAACAGTAGTTCTTAACCTTGTTGGAGGTACTAAACCCCACCAGTTTCCATATGGGCGTTCACCGAACCCTTATATCATACGTCGTATCATTTTTTATAATATTGTACAATGAGTCGGGTGTGTATTTTGTCCTCTGCCGAACCCGGGAGACTGACTCACCGAACTCCTGGGGTTCGATCGAACCCAAGTTAAGAACCACTGGTGTAGAACTTACAGATGTAGAGCCTACTCATTAACCGTACAACCTGGTAGCAAAAATTCATGGTATAATGTGTCGATAAAATAGAAGAAGACAATTAGTAAAACCTTCACATGGAACTTTTGAGAGGCCTTTTGTTAAATCATCAATGTTTCACCACAAGCTATGACCTGTTTGAGAAGTTCTGGATTATCCTTGACTTCATTCAACAATGTCCTTTCGTCCAAGTGTTGCTCCCACACGTCTCATACTCATGTAATGATAATGCAAAATATGACAATCCAAAGGAGCGAGGTCTGATAACTACAAGGGATATTTAAGAATCAAACTGATCCATCTTATGAAATTTTCCAGACTTAACTTGACTTGAGAGAGCAAAAATCAGCTCAGAATGATTTATCTTAAGAATTTTTTGAAGGAAACTTAATATACTTAATACGTAAAAGTAGAACGATATCAAAAAAGTATATTATTTGGCGTTGAATGAATTTAATTCTTTGCTTCCAGATATTTTTAATCTGACATTTTATGTCACTTAAAATATATTTTTTTTTTATGTAAATTCCACATCTTTCACTGTTCGATTAGTGTAGACAAACAAACATATTCTTGTCTAATTTAAAAAAGTTTGGCAGTTGAACCCGAGTCTAGGCGTGATGGAGCATTTTATGTATATTTCACTCGTTTCATTTTTGCGACTTGTAATTCGTCAAAAATATCATTAATTTTAAACCAGCTGTCATTGCCAATAAATATTACGTAGCGGACTAAACGCATTCAGGAAAAAGAATTTGATCAAAATGTCTTCCTCCGACTAATATATCATATCATTAATAAAACTTCATTCAGAATTATTGATTAGGAATGTGATAAAATAATATTTTATATGTATAATACGTAGATTTATCTTGGTCATAATTGTATGCTCTAATAAAATTATATCTTATAAATCATATTGAAAAAGAATTTTTCATCCGAAGCTAAATCATTCGGAAAATGATATTTATATATATCAGATTTTCAACTTCGCACAAGATGTTGCTCCAGATTGCTTCAATGCCATCGGAATGCCGTGGGTCGATAATAAAAGAAATAACTCGAATATTCCCGAGCCACAATAACATCCTTGCTTTGGCAAAAGTTGGTAGGAACCGCATAAATTTCTGTGTGAAATAACAATAATGGCTCGCTGTTTACATACAAACGGGATGAAATCATGCAAACGTTATTAATCGTCGACGATTTTCCACCACGTCAGAGTTACGTGTTGACCGACGGAATTGCTCTCTGATGATCTTCAAGCTATATTTTGAGCATGGCCACTGCCAAAAACTATTTGGAGATGTTCATTCAATAGTAATTTCTTTTCTTTACCATTGTTAACATAAGGTCAAATGAGTTAAGCCACCGGTGTTTTGTAATCGGTTCGCCGAACGCTTTCTTGTCACTCAAAATCAATCGGAAATTACTTGGCAAACCGAAAAAGTAATCGATCACATTGACGACGATCGATTGAGTCATGAATGCAATTTATTCGTGGTTTATTTACATAAATTAATGAAGTTATAAATAATACATATAAAAGGGAAGTAGGACACAAAAAAAATTGTTATGACCATAAACAATCGATATTTGATTGACATCAAAATGGCCGCACAAAAAATGGCGGCTAATAATTCATTTGTTTTGACTATCAATTAAAACAATGAATTATTTTAAATACAGTATATTAGAAATATTTTAAATATTTACGAGATTATTTATATTTATTTAAAATATAAAACAATGAATTAATTGAATAAATTCAAATGCCGCCATTTTGAACTGTCATTAATAATCGTAACTAAATCAATTTAATAGATTGCTTAAGATTTGAATCATTATGGCAATCATAGTGTGTTTATCATATTATTGCATGATTTGCGATAGCATACTTGGCAAAGAATGACTGAACTTCTTTATGCTAATGTCATACCAATTAATTAAGTAAAAAACAAATATGAGAAGCTATCTTAATTGAAAAATTGTATTCAAAATACGGTTAATTATCGCAGACGATGTGGTATCATATATTTAAATGTAAATCGAGCGTAGGAATTGTTTACGAAATCCGTAAAGTGCATGGAGATCTAATTTTGGCGAATCCTCGGCGTCCAAGGTTAAAGAATTCGGAATATCAACTTAACCTTATCCCCATTTAATGCGATGATGACATATTTTCACACGTATCTTCTTCCACAAATAAATATAATCTAATCGCACGAAAATGGTGGAAAAAACACATATAAAATCTTTATTATTATTACATATGATTGACCCGTGTTATAATTATTACGCGATTTGGTAATTTGTTTACTGATAAATATATATACATATATATATATATAAAAAAAATATATCAAATTAGGCGAAAACGGCATCGATCAGTTGTCGTATCTTTTTCATTAATCATCGATACAAAAGGGAAACCACGTGGGTCACCGCGAGATATTATGTGTCCTTTGTCTTAGTTCTTCTAGCCGCAAGTTTGGGAAAATCATCTCCTCGTAAATCTGTCATCATCGATGATCGATGACACAATTCATAAATCAAAGACAAATACTGGAATAGTAGTAGTGGACGCTTTCTACTTCTTGACGTTAAGGTGTGCGGTATTGGCTCGCTGCCTTAAAGAGGGAACTGTCACTCAGTGAGGCTAACGGTACAACCCGTGCCTGGACTACGCAAACAATATGTTCTGAACGGCGAAGACAATTTCGAACCTCATATTAAAATCATCTAACATAAAATAATCTCCCACATTTCATTCTGTCACTAATTTCAATAATTTTCTCTTACTTAAACGCCACGTCATATGTGAATGAACTTTTCCAATTAAATAAAATATTATATGCCTATCAAAAATAAGTTTTAAGCATTGTATAAATATTCCAAAGCGTGTTTCGTTTCAGACAATAAGCATATTTATTTAAGTTACAAAGTGTGCAACTGTAGTGACGTATGATATCCGTTGTCTATGGCCGCAAGCGGAGTTGCCGGTTGTCTATGCCCGCGACGTGTCTGACAGTTGCCGTGGAGCCGAGTCCGTCTTCAACATGAGCCGCTGGGCGTGCCTCTGGCTATGCTTGGCGCTGCCGTTGGCCGACGCCATCATGTGGAGCCTTCAGCCCAACGGACTGAAGTGTCTCAAAGAGGACCTCAACACGAACGTGCTCATCACCGGCGACTACGAGGTCGAGGAAGTGCCCGGCCAAAAGGTCGACTACGTGGTGAGTTACGAGCGCTCGCGCCCAACCTTTGGCACCTCGACAAAAAATACTCGAATCCAATTAGAATATTTAAACATATTGACACGTCAAAACAACTCGTTTCAGGTTAGAGACACCAAGGGTCACATATTATCACAAAAGGAAAACATTGTGAAAGGAAAATTCTCGTTTGTGACGGAGACTTATGATACGTTCGAAATCTGCTTCATATCCAGAGTACCACCGCGTAAGTCGATCGATTATATTCATATTATTATATAATATACAAATTTATTTTCATTTATTTATATTTTAGATCAACGGGGTCAAAGTCAAGACGTATCTCTCGTAATTAAACGAGGAGTCGAAGCTAGAAATTATGAAGGGGTATGCATTTTATTTATTTGATTTGAATTTGTTTCACGATTCAAATGTAATGCTATAACGGAAAGTCGACAATTGTTGATTTTAGAAAGTAGAACAGTTAAATCAATATTATTTATTTGTTATAATTTACTCCTTACGTGTTTCTATTAACACATCCACATCAGTAGCGGGATTATAAATATATTATCAGAGATATATACAGAGGTTAAATACCAGGTTTAATCAAAAACGGCACGGAATTTGTGTCTTACCATTATAGAGTCTCTTAACATTTCTCACAGAAGAGAGTATTAAGCTTGCAGACCGAACTTCAGAGTCGATTTTTGAAGCCAATGCCATTTAATTTCATCCAGAGTCTCTTTGTCTGCTCTCGTCACAATCCACCGCCATATTCTCATGCTATTCTAGCTCTCCGTTAATCCCGTAAACTTATATTTTGTTAAAAAAAAATGAGGTTCTCATTTATGTATCGAGCACTCCATTTTATTTGAATAAGTTCTTTTTTTGGAACATTATCATACAAGTTGTTGATAAAAAAACCACACGTATACAGTTGCTGATAGTTGTAATAAAAACATATAACTGCAATTTAATGTACCGCTAAAACAGGGCCACCACAAATATTTTTTATATATCTATTAAATTATTTTTGGACAAATTTTTATTAAAATATTATGATTTTTTGTCTTCCGTATGTAGAAATACTGATGATATCAGTATTAGTCAAGTAATTTCGGACTTTTTTAACATTTTGATTTTTTTTTGGCTTAAAAATCTTATAGTCTTGAGATGCAACATCAGATAAATATGGTGGATGTCACGGAACCCCTAAATCTAGATCTCTCTTATTTTGTCCTGTGTTATCCTTGCTGCGTATGGTCTTGCATTATCATGCTGGAGGATTCATCGTTGATTGCTTCTTAAAACTGATCGTTTAATACACTGTAACAGTCTGACAGGGTATTATCAAATACAAAGGAGAACCTTTTCAGGTCATTGAAGACCCAGGGGTAGACACCGGTTTCCGATTCGATGAAAGTCATAATTTTTTTTCTCCTTGGGGTTGGCGTAGTGGAGCCACTTCTCATCGCCATTAACAATCCTTCTAAAAAACAGTAGAGATAAACAGATGATACGTTGTAGAAAGTTTGTTCAGCAACCAGAATATTTTTATTTTTTTCTTTGCCTTTTAACCCTTTATAGGGAAAATTAATTATTTTGGATTTTTTTATTTTTTATTGTTCTTATTGACAGTACTCATTGTCAATAACAATTAATTAACAAAAAAGCTTTCTCAATAACATATTGCGTTACTAAGGTTGACATTTCTATCGGCGCTCATGGAAATATAGACCTTAAAGTATAACCCTATAAAGGGTTTAAATTATTCTTCACTATTGACTATGGACAACTGAGGTCTTGTAACAATTCTTTGATTTTTTGATGTGGATCTGCCTCTTTAAGAGGTTTCCCTGATTTTGGTTTGTACTCTCACACATTTTCACCACTTTTGAACTTTTGAATTCATTTATAGCACTGTCGAGGATTCAAGCTGTCTCTATAAATAACGCAGATAGTTCATTTGATATCATAAAAATAGCATAAAATACCACATATGCGTCTCGTCAATCTCTGGCCATTACATATTTCTCTATGGACCAAAAAAATAAAAATACCTTAATAAAACGATACATGATAAACCTGTTTCAAAGTAACGCAACAAAAAAACGATATTACCACGTAATTACTTGTTAATTAAAATAAAAGCTCGTCAATCCTCTTTTTTTTACAAAAAAGGACTCTATACAGTAAACCCCCCTATAACGTCAAGATAGGTTCCACGTTATAGGGGTTTAAGGTTTTTAAATTTTATTTTTTGATTTGAAGTAAATCAGTAAGACTTGACTCGCGCGATGAGCGATATCCTTTCGTATTTTGGCTGACGTAATCATACCGCAACTTGCGGGCAGGGAAGATCAACGCGACATATTGTTAGTTAATTTTATAAAATTATAAAAAAATATTTTTATGAAAATTCTAATTAGTGGTTTAAAAAATGTATGTTATAGGGGGGGTTTGACGTTATAGGAAAAAACTGACGCAAACGTTATAGAGGGAGTTTTACTGTACGTTTCTCTTCTCAGCTTTCTTATTCTGGAATAGATCATTCGACATCCTTTTTCTTCGATTTCCCAATGTCAGAGATCTTATAAACAATAGGAATTGCATAAAAAGTGGTTTGACTTGCATAATATACAACATTATCGCGATAATGTTCACATGTTAATTTTATTTATTCACATTTTTAACGAAAAAAACATTGCGACTCACCGGGGAGACGTTATTATTCAATTGTAAATGTACTGCGGACCGCACCCATATAAAGATTCAATAAAAATTCTAAAGATGCAAGGGGAATGAGTCTCTCATACTTACATTCTTCCTCAGTGTCATAGAGGATTCCCAGAATTTATAGATTTTAACCGAAGGATTAACCTCTGCGTGTACTGCCTTAGCTCAGTCGCGGTTAACTTACATTATCAAACTGACATACGTTACCTACAAGCCGTGACATTGCTTAATTTTAATATTAAATAATAATATACGAAGGATTGATGGCATAAAATGAATTAATTCCTAACCGCCAACGACTTATATAAATATAATATTAAAAAAGAATAGTTTTCGTCGATCGAATACAAACTTAGCTCAATTGTGGTTAACTTACATTATCGTAATGATATGTATGTTACCTACAAGCCATAACACTGATTTGATTTGATTCAAACGAAGATTTCTATACAAATAAATGGGTCATTTAAATTATTATCACCTGATTTAAGGCTTTATGACGATAATTATCATCTAGATGAGAGATTTATAGTATTAGTGGCCTCGGTTATGATAAAGCCTTAATAAAATAGGCGAAATACGGTCTCCCTCGACAGTTTTACGGTATTACTTCATAATAAAACGTAATTTATTATACAGTCAATATGAAACAAGATGTCTACCGAGAAAACAAACACTCAATTAAATCATTTTTATTCTATTATGACGCAGAAATTGGCCATAAACCGTTTTAAACAAATTATAAAATATATAAAATAATCGTATTTAAATATCACACTCGTGGATACGATTAATTTTGAATCAAACTGATGCAATATCAATTTGTAAATGTACTCATTGGACATTTCTTTTTTTTATGTACGTGTAACCGACTACGCTTTGGCGCACAGTGGGCGGTAATATATTATTTTAACGTTGATTTGTGTGTCCCCACATCTAATATATTAACAGAATACATTGTGTTTCTTCGATATCGTAGTTTAACATTAGTAGTTTTGCTTAGACCCTCGTAAAAATAATAAAAACGAATGATTATCCATAAATTTAAATGATATCTCAAGATATTCCAATTATAAAATGTGTGCTTTGACAATGTCGTTCGCAAACGGCCCGATTTATGTGCATGGTGTTCATAAATAAATAAAAATGACGTGTAGCACGAATGCGAGTGAATTAATATGTCTCACCGACGCCGTGTGCTTAAATTAATTCGGTTCGTTTTTATAGATTGGCGAAGCGTCTAAACTGAAGCCGATGGAGGTGGAGCTGAAAAAATTGGAAGATTTGTCAGAGGCCATCGTTCAAGATTTCATATTTATGCGTAAAGCTGAAGAGGACATGAGAGATACAAACGGTAGCGTCCCGTCTACGCCATTCGCGTTTAATCGATTTATTTATTTTAATTGTTTTTTGTTATTTCAGAATCGACGAACAATCGTGTACTTTTCTTCAGTATATTTTCGATGTGTTGCCTCCTCGGCCTGGCAACATGGCAGGTACTTTATCTGAGGCGGTTCTTCAAAGCGAAAAAACTTATAGAGTAGTCTAGTTAATTATTTAAATTTAAATTAAGTGCTGCGTGTACATTGTGTAAACTTGCAGGATATCGAATGAACCAATTATGTAACCTCCTACTTCCGTGTTTATTTTTTTCCCCCAATTTATGTTCGGAATCATTGATGTTATGTTTGATCGGGTATTATGTGGATATTGTTTATGAGCGTATTTTTCACCCATTTTTTATAATAAAAATAATTGGTTGAAAACATATTTTTTAATAATTAACAGTGAATACTGTTTGTCCTTTTTATGTTCCTTTAATATTCCCCTTTTTGAATCAGAACCTTTCCTCATTAACACTACTTGATTAATCCCAAGTTTCAATACATTTCTAATCATTCATTTATTTATTTATTTTATTTGACTACGATGGATAAATCGCATAACCGAAAAGCGCCATACATCCATTTAAAGATTGATAAGACTCTAAAGATACAACGGAAGAAGTCCCTCACACTAATATTCCCCCAAGTGTCGAACCACGACACTCGTAAATTTTTGATATTATTTCAGTTGGATTGAAATTAATATTATTTGTTTTATAATTATTAGATAGACGGCATTAAATTAATTAATTTCAACGCGCCAAACTACCCACATAAATATTATTTTATAAAACATGCTGAGGTAATGGGTGTCTTCCTCTTACATACCCTGTTATTAATAATTCCCTGAATTCATAGTTTTTGTCGGGGACCTATCCGACTACTAACTTAGCTCAGTCGTGCTTAACTTGCATTATGGAAACAATATGTATGTTTCCTACAAGCCAAATAACCTACAAATAAAATTCGTGAACAAGGACGAGAGACCGAATTGATACTTCTAGAAGGGCCATTAAGTCTATAAAAGCCTAGAAAATCTTAAACTGTATAAAAATATACGTAAATGCAAGACAACTCACAGAATAATAACGACAACTTTGCGTTTATTTCAAAATAAAAAATACGGCAACACTCAATAAAAGTAATAAAACACTTGTTATAAAAGGGCAGAAAATACTATTGAATAATAATAATTAAAACATATTGAGTTGCCAAGTTGAAGCCTTCAATATTGCAAGGCTCGAGGCAGCAGCCCCTCCCTCTTAACAGGCCCTGGATAAAATACACGCAGAAAATGCATGCTAGAAAAGCCTTGTGTCTTGACGTTAAAGACTTGGCTCGTTATTATGATGCCTATGAAGACTATGAACCAAAACGTCATTAAGACAAACTCTTTTTGGTCTTTTCTAAGACTTGTGACTAAAAAAAACCAGTGTCATATCTAATGGCATGGTTTACATCAGGGGTGAG
>JAGXCT010035373.1:0-35156 GCA_022495035.1 Philopotamus ludificatus
CGCGTTTTTAGCCATCACTATTCGCCTTCTTATTTCCGGCTCACAATCTCCGTTAGTTGTAAGTAGTGATCTGAGATAAAGAAACTCTTCAACCCTCTCCAGATCTGGAGATTAGCAGATCTGGATAGCTGATTATCGATGATCATCAGCTTGGTTTTGGCAATGTTGATCTCGAGTCCTAGCTTCCTACTTTCATAGATTACTTTTTTGAGTAGATCGGCCATTTCTTCTTCGTTGGTGGCTATCAATGTCGTTTCGTCCGCATATCTAAGATTTGAATTTTTTTTACCCGCTATTTTAAAACCGCCTTTCCAGTTTTCAAGAGCTTTTCTCATAATATACTCCTCGTATAAGTTGAATAGGTCTGGGGAGAGTATGCAGTAAAATATATTAGAGCAAAATTAGAAAAAAGATTAAATTCAAATCGAATATAGTGTCAGACTTTTTAAGTGCACCTCTTACGAGAGAAAGAAAAGCGAAAAAAATACCTTTACGATTACTTTGATAAAATAATTGAGCAATATTTTTGTTTTTCTTAAAACATCTTTATTTCTTCAAAAGTATTGATATTGTCTCTTAAAAATATTAAAATTACGTTTGTATCAGCGTTATTTTTAACTTTAAAGGACTTATGGAACGCAATTTTTGTTATGGTGTTCTGGCTTCTTTGGCGCTTCTGTCTTTATCGCCTCAATGATGGCAAAACGATAGCGTTTTATGATTTTTTTCATCTTTAAGAATAGTAAGAAGTCGTAGCATTTTGGTGTTATTTTGTTTAAAAATTCTTCCCAAATTTTTTCGAAAGCGAAAATTCTTAGAAATATATTTTTGTAAATATTGCTTAATTTATAAAAAAAAATGATGATTAAATGGATGGTTACTTTGTGCGATGCGTTGCATGAAGTTGGTCGGATGTTGCGCCTCATATGATCCCAGGACACCGTCGTCGCTCGTTCGTCCCCGGGGTTGAGCCACTTTCAAAAACTCGAGCTCATGATTTAGCCTGCACACAGTGTCAAAAAGCTTTCAGCCGTCGTTGTAAATAAACTTATATTTTACTAGCGATATGTTGGTATAAGAAATGAGATATATTTCCCGTGAAAGGGAAATGATAGGTTCTAACGTATCGCACTTTTGTTTGCACCCCGCGGGACTCGCACGCGTTCCGCACTCTCGCCCCGCTCCACCTGTGGCGCCCTCTATCCCACCGGCGAATTATTTTGGCACTCTCTGATCATTCTATATTGAAAGTGGATATGATGTTTTATAGGCCGTAAATATTGATATTGTAGCCCTACGCAAAAACATAATACACGAGGGGTTAGCCCCAAAAAACAGTTTTATTGCATTGATCGCGGTCGAATTAAGAAACTTGTTATGTTGTCTCGTGGAACGTATGTTTAACCTCTAATCAAATAATCACAGGTATGCGTAAGATCGATTGAGTGTGTTGTGTTCAGGTATAGTGCAATAGGTCATTAGGTGTGACGTGTAATTAATACCAGCGACAGTCAAGCCGTGTAGCATTTTGGTGTCATAATAGACGCAATTAACAATAACAACGTGGAGCCTCTAGGTACCATCTGCCACTCTGGACAGGCAGAGGGCCAATTAACCTCTGAGGACCATTATCCATAATGGATACAGGGGTTTCCGATCAGGGGTTCAAATGCTGGACAATGCTATGATTATTATTCAAGTCGATCGACATTAATTATGTATAAGGAATGTTTGATTTGATTTGAATTATGTTAAGCTGAAACTACACCTAGATCAATCTTTAAATATTATTCAGATTGCCAGATTTTATATAAAATATTATTGATTTATTGAATGGTAATAAAGTGAATATATCTCTGGATATATTTATTTTAAAAAAATCGTTGATTCTATTATATGAAAGGGAGAAGGAATTAAATTGAATTCGCACAGCCGTCGCACCCCGTCATTTTTGTCTAGTCTAAAAATTCAAAACGCCGTCGAAGACATTCGCCAATGTGTCTGCTCATCAATTTTCATGACATTTTATTTCATCCCTCGATTGCCCGACGCCTGTCTGAAGTGCGCGAGCAGACACCCCCCTCGTCTCTCTGTGTAGGGAATCTTGCACAGAGGAGCGCGGAAAATTTGCAAGTTTTCCCTCCCCTAAAAAATATCCAGCGTCTTATATGTACGCACAGGCGTAGCTTTTTTTTCCGAAATTAAATTAACAATATATTCAAAATTCGTCACACTCCACGCGTATAATTCGCGCGGCCCATCCATATGTATGTAACCTTTGATACGCGATATGTAGAACGCGTCGGTGGTGAGCGAGTCACAGCTTTGGTGGGGAGAGAGGAAGACGGAGAGAAGGAAAGCTCAAACATTCCTTAATAAGGAAATACATATTCATCAGGACGTTTCCGGTAGGCTTATCTAAATGTAAGACAAACGTCAGAATTTCATTTCGAAATCTTCGCCTTTAACGCATGGCGGCATCAGCTTTGTCGTATACTTTCTTCCTTTATCATAATATGCACACGCACATATCTGTGGATGTACACGCGTATAGAGATTCCTGTGTCAAACTATTGTTATGGAATTTTATTCGCTACAATGATTTTGCGTGGGATAGTGTGATAAGTCTAAGATTAACGCATTTCAAAGTTACACGTAACGCTCTTCTTCTATTATATCATATAATTATAAATAAATTTATTCATTATTCCGAAATTAGATAAAAAATAGTAAATACTCATACAAAGTATAAAACGCCTTCACTCAGGAGTTGAATATGCTAATAGTAAGACTCCATGTTTTTGTTTTAACCTAGCCATGCCTAAGTTTTTTTATACTTTTTCGAATAACTCTTTTAATATAAATCATACATAATACAATTTTTTTGTATTTGTTTAAAAAAGTCTAAAAAATAAATATTATAAATAATCATTGACCTTTTTTGTCCGTAGTCGCAAAAAAAAAATAAAAACAATAATATTCGATTCTGTTGCCATGGGTGCGATGTTTTTTCTAGCTCGCATCCGGTACGATGTGCCATATTTATATATCTAAAATCTCAAATATCGATCAAATTATAAATAACTATTTTTATTCTTTGGATAATCCATTTTTAAAAAAAAAATCATGATGTTCATGATGCATGGGGTCTATTTTCCATTATAAATAGACCCCCTTCAGATGACGTGGTTGTTTTCGATCCGCCGTGACGTTTTAAATATTATCTTTCGTCTTTAATTGATTTGAATTGAATTTAATTGTTTGTCCATTTTCAGACAATCTATGTTTCATTTTATTTCAAATTTGTCTGGTTTGGTGAGTTGAAACAATTCTGAATCTCCCAACCTGGTTCAGTTGCAAATATTGCGGAGCCACGACAGCTTCTTTTTTCTAATCACCGTTTGCCTTATACTTTTCTCTCCATGATCGTCTGCAGAAGGCGATACTTCGGTCCGTGAAAAATGTGTCCGAAGCACTCAATTTTACGATCTGTTCAGATATGAAACCAATCCGTTTCTTAGTAAGATTTATTCGGGGGATGAGAAGTGGGTCCTCTACACTAATTTGAGGAGAAATAAACAATGGATTTCATGTGATTAGGTATATAGTCTAACCCTGGGCCATCATTGGCTGAAAAAGATTCTCTTGTATTTGGTGAATTGGAAGTAATTGACTATGAATTACTAAAACCTGCCCAGACTATTACAGCAGAGGTATATTTCGCCAATGTAGTTAGATAAAATAGCGATACTTTTTCTCGCTCACATCTGGTATGAATTCCGAGTGCAAGTGAAACGTGCGATTGACACGTGCGGCAGAAGCTCAGTCTGCGGCAAGACGTCACCGAGAGCGTTGTCATTTTCTCGTCATATTGATTAGTTAAAAAATCAAAAATAATATTCAAATTTGAAGCATATAATGAATAAATATTTTTTACTTAATCGATTTTTTAAAAAAAATACCCCCTTCGGACGATGCGGTTGTTTTCGAGCCGCCATGACGTATGTTACTGATTCAAATATATTATTTTCAGGTAAATAATTTAATTTTCATGCATAGGTAAAATAAAAAAAGGTTAGATTCTGGAATGTGGTCAGTCAAATAAATACCTGATGAAAATCAATATGATTCTAATTCTAATTAGTAATCTACTGAATTGTTAAAAAAAATCCGTTTCTAATTATGTTCTTTTTCCAATGTCTTATATATTTTTAGTCTCTTAGTTATAGATCTAACTTTATTCCTGTGAGCAGTTATAATAATTATTATTTATTATTATTTAAAAAGCCTTCTAACCCTGAGGGGGATATTTGCCACCTGGGGGATACTACACGATCTCTAGCAGAGACACGTCCGTCTCAACCCTGATGTCAGGACTGTGACGGTCGTCCACCAGGTTATCTTGGCTCTTCGAATATGGGTCAAGTTGCTAGCCATAAGCCTGGGAGCCGAGCTGTCAACGCATGAATTATAACAATAATAATCGGATATGGGTAGAGCCGATTCATATTTACTCTACCGTCTGATCGTATGCGATCGTGACCACGTCCGATACCGACACGGATATGGATTAGACGAAATTTAAATTATTTTTACAAAATTTATCTCAAAAATGTCGTGTAAGCTCAACATATTTATCATCCGCGAATTCGCTCAAAACCAAAAAATCGTCTGTTTCTTGGCGTATACATCTGAAACACGTCAAAGGTAAGCCATTAACTGTTTTTGTTTTTACTTTTTAAATGTCAAATTTGATTGAATTATTATTTGTTTTATCTATAAATTCTATCGCATAATATATTAGCTGCAGTAATATTTATTTTAATAATATTTGGTCCATTGATGTATGCACAGTTTTATATGTATTGAAATATTTTTTTTATTTTTGTACGGCACTTCTTTTATTATATTTCAAGGAATCTGATTCTGTGTAGGAGGGTATATCTCTTGAACAGATTTTCCTCTTATTGTGCGCGAATGTATCTTCAGGCATTGTTGACTTATATAAGTCGTTTTGTTATTTTATTATAATTTCCTTAAGAATTTTCAACACCAAAAATATATATAATAAATTCATTAGAATTGTTTCGCGGGGTCCAGCTTTCATTTGTTGTGTACAAATTTTAATCTATACATGGGACTTCTTTCTACTCCGCGATGATGGAATGGGGAGTGTGGGTCGCTCTATTGTTGCTCTACCTAGAATCGTACATACAATGGCCGCTCCAAATATTTAATACACAGCCGACATGTTTCTGCGAGCAGCCATTGTGCCTCCTTTGTGTCAGCTTCTATTTGCACGCGCTGCCCTCCCATATTGTAACGAATGCCTGACAATCCTGGAATCTACGGGATAGGTGTTGGCAGTTGGCACGTGATCTTGTGGCAACGTACGATTTGGCAAACGCCACATCCAACACTACACAGGACAATAAATATGTGATATTTGCTATATTAAAAATGTTTATATAAGTAGATTAAGATTATCTCCTATGATAGGAAACAGCTCAAATGCCTATGAATGACTGAGCTTTCCGTCTAATCTAGCCGATCTTCGATTCGAATTACCGTCAAAACCGTAACAAGCCTAATTATAGAATTTAGCACAACGACACTAATGTTTCATCCCGAATTTTGGTTATTCTCGAGCCGTTCCGTGACTAGGGCAACCGCACACAGCGCCCGAGAGAGACGCAGCATCACAGAGGCGGCGGAGGGATCGAGTTATGCCTTGTAGTGGCAAATTGCATCATGGATAATTAAATTGGATTAATGATAATTTAAGGTTAGCCCCACGGGCGTCTAAGACTGTGATTAATCAAAGCCGAGGCTATGAATAGCATATGGCTAGGTGATGGGACAGCGTCTGGCTTGAGAGCCAGCCTCCTGTTCGGTATCCCGCTGAGGTTTACTCAAACTAATCAGTGTTACCAGGTTATCAGACTCTATAATACATGAACACGTGTGCGGGATAATGACATACTTGATTACTCTACGCTAATCTTATTTTAGGATTACTGTAACTACCGCATCGTTTAATCCCGAAGTTAAAATCAAATTATTCAGCATTTTTTGTATATAAATTTGTATGTATTTAAATTCGGTAATCTTAAGCAGCGATTCTATTTTCTTTTCTCATTGTCGATATTCGACAATGCGGATATTTCATAAATGATTATTAAACATCTAGTGGATTTAGCTATGGAATTTCATATCTGACACTGGATAAGAATTCAATATAATCGATTCTATTGTTAAGATTTTATATTCGCTATATTGAGTAAGCTACACTCGAGAAAATCCAGGGATTCCTGAGAGATTTCATTTGTTAGCTCAATATATTGCCTCATTCATATTGTATTGAAAAATGTCAATGCGTTCGAATTTCATATGAAGCAATGTGGCTGTTGTTGATGGCAATTCTTGACGTTTTAAAATTGATAATCGATCGAAATATTTATCACATAAAAATAGTGAATATTTATCGAAAAACTCACAGAATAGATATTATGTAATAATTATGCATTAATTATCTAAGCGAGCTCAGGTTAAATACCGTGTTTATTTTTGTTCGTCAGTCTTCGTTACCGACCACTGCAATAATAAGACGTTATATGCATATATTAGCATAATATTTGTTAAAATTAATATTTAATTTAAATTATTCAGAAATAAATCTAAAAATATTATAGGCAACTAATTCGTTTGGATAAAAGTTAATTAGGCGCGATGAACTTGGTGATTAATTGATAAATTTTTGCAGGTGTAATCAAAATCAGATAATCTTTTAATTAAAAGTTGTATGAGTAACTTAAACGAATAACAGAAATTTTACGTAATATATTAAATATAAATTAATTATTATCAAAAATAGGATAATATTATTTATATAAAAATTACTTTATTATACATATATCGCATATACATCTCGTCTATGTAAATTCGTTTCTCATTTATGAATGAAATTCCGAGAGAATTCGGGCACTGTCGCCTTAATGTTGATGTTGGTTTTGGTTTTTTTTTTTAAACCGTCTGCACGATTACCGAGCAAAGGAATTACGGTATCAAAAGCGCGACATCTAATACGCAAAGACGCAATGAATATTATTTTTTGCACAGACAATTTATCGCGAATCGCAAAACAACTCGTCCCCGAAACGTATAAAACGTGCAAACACCCCAACCGAACCCCCGAAAGAAACGGATAATGGAACATAAATATTATTTTTTCATCATGATCTCTGTTTTAATGACTTTTGTTCTGGGCACTTTATCCGTCAGACTTTTTATTGCGTTTATTATTTTTTTTTATTATTATATTATTTTTTTTTACTTTTAATTGCGTTTCTTAAAAATTCCTCCCCCGTCGCGCGAAAATTAACTTTGATGCCTCAATTGTTATTCTTTTACATTTTTTTTTAATTTCGGCAAAAAATGAAGATGTATACAAAGAAAATAAAACCTGGAGCCGAGGAGAGCCGAGCGGAAAGCGCTCTGAATATTTAGCGGCGGCCATTAGTTTCGCCAAACGGCATTCGTTATGAGAATGTTAATTTATTTAAATTATGGATAGGATATTGAAAAAAATCGACAATAATGGAACGATGAGAGGTGGAGAATAATATTATGATTTCAGAATGTATGTACATACATATGAACAGGAATAATCATTAAATATTTTTTACAATCATCTTCAATGATCACAAAGTATCATTAATTTTACATATAATATTTCACAAAATCAAAATGATGATAATAATGAGTAATTATAATATCGGAAATGTTATAAATAAATAGAGTTAAACAGATTTTTTTGTAAAAATCAGTTATGTCAATAATCAAAAAAAATATATTAATGGCATAAAGTAGTTTTAGTTCCTATAAAGTTATTTAGCCATCAATTTTTTATAAGTTAGGCTTCTGCTCTTCATCGACCATCACACTGAAATTACGTATTGCTTATTTAACCACTTATACGCCCTTGAAGTACGTGTCGCAGCGTGAACTTACATCCCATTTTAAAAATGATCTATTACGAAATTTTAAGTTTATTCTTTTCAAAATAGTAGCGACATCTCAAATGCTTTAATTTATGTTTTAAAATTTAAAATACAAAACATCAGTTCGACGATAGAGAGCACCGTAGAAAGTATTGACATTTGGTGTTGCCAATATGCAAAAAAAATATCGCGGGGTCTAACATTAAAAATGTTTTAACCTGTTAGACACCACAGGTTCTGTAAGGCTAGTTTTTGATAAATAAACAGGTAAAGATTATTATTAGAAAGAGATCAGGATTATTAAATGAGAGAGCATACGTATACTCATCTTATGACGCTCTTGCACATCTCCCGAAATTAATCTTAAGATTATTACTTGTGTCTAAAAGCAAACCATTATGAATATTTAATTCATGATTCATTCATAAGCTTAAAGTTAATAATACTTAAGTCTGCTGTGAATTAAATAAAGGTTAAAAATGCCAAATTTATTTAGATGGTCCAAGTTAACGGAATAACGGAATTTCAGTCCAAGTTAATGGGATATACAGTCAACCCTCCTATAACGTTTTCTGTAAATCGCTATTTTCTACAAAATTCTAATGTTTTTAAAGTCAATTTAGATATTTTGTAAATCTAAGATACATTGCCGAGCGAAATCAAGGCCAATGCTTTTTGGTTGACCATGAATTTTGTAAAAATCAGCGATTTAGAGGAAACGCTATAGGAGGGCTGACGTATAGTTATTTCTATGTTGACTTTCGGGTTATAAGAGCTAGACTTATATGACTAATGATCGGCGTAGAGAGCTGTTATAGTCTGATTTTTTTGTAGAAATAGGGAGATTTCGTCCTAGAAATCCTAGAATCTATTGGCGTCATTATTTATTTGTTTTTTTTTCATAAAGACAATGCGTGATTGACATTACAGAATAACCCAGGTCGCCAATCACGTATAATAACATAATAGTAATTTGAAGAAAAATGACACATATAACCATAAAGAAGAGAATAACGATAAAGAAAAGAAATAATTATAAAATCTCATATAAAATATCAACGAAACAGCGATATTTAACGTCAAATATATCTACATAATTAGCCATGTGGTTGAGCAGAGTAATAGCTCTGGTTACCGGCGAGTTTCTGAGAGCACCTGTCCTCGCATTTGGCGGAAGAAAAAGCATATGCGAACGAGCTCGATTGTAGTGAGGTGGCGCTCATAAGGGCAAGTAGCACAGTACAAGGGGATTATGTCCTGCGTCAACCAAAAGCTTGTTTAAAGTTATATAACTTTACCCCAAAATTTAGATAAGATTTTTATTTATTTTATTCTCTGAAAAGAGTCCCATATTTTGAAGTCACGTTACTATCGCCTTAGTGGGTTGCAAATCAGATTAAAACAATTTTCAATTAGGGAATATAAAACAAATAATAATGGTATATAGGCAAATTGTATTAAAAAGCGTTAATAATGATCCTGTGTTAATTTGAGTATGATATTTAAACGGTTTAACCGTTGGATAATGTTGTGGTGCAATCATATCCGTGTCGATTGGCTAAGAAAATGCAGAGAGCCGCATTGGCCAATCAGCGCGCGCCGCCGCGCATTCCCCACCACGAACGCAATGCATACATACACGGGACCGCACTACAAATCGTCTCGTCTGGCTTTTTGCGGGGAATTAGCTCGGCTGTAAAACTTTATAAGCCCTCCATTTCCGCTCGTTTGTTTCTTTTTGTTAATAAACGAGAGCAAACAAATTCGGCAGTTTGGCTAGAGTTGTAGCGGGCGATGTGTCATAGTTTGCACAAGTTGGGCGTGTCAGCGCGCGCGCGCCGAGTATGTTTTTGTGACGTTACTTGCTCCACGGGACTGAATAAATCATGGTTAAAGTTAAACAACATGCAGGCCCGCTAATGTCTACGTGACAACACCGCTGCCAGGGGAGATTCGTCTTCATATACACTTGGAGTCGGGGGGAGATGGCGGAAGGGCCGGTCTACCCCCGCTGCGACCTTACATTTTTGCGATTACTAACGAGAATTTTGGCTAAATCGTTGTTTGGTTCAATTAGACCTGGCTAGTGAAAACTTTTCGCATTATTTATGACTCATCTGGGATGTAAATGTAAATAATACTCTAAAATGTAAAGTTTAGTATATTATAATATAGTAGAAACTCGATTCGTTTTTTAAGGGACGTCAAAAAAAAACCTCAATAAATAGGGGAAATCTCTCTGTCAATGTCGTGGTTGTCTGGTATTTTATTTTATAGACTAGGCCATATCGATCTTCGTCCTCGTCACTTTTGTTTACAATTTTCACCAGGGACATACGGATTCCTACTAGGTAATAAAATTTGTTTTTTATTATTATTTATTTATATGATTATAATGGATGAATTATCTTTCTGTTATAAAGAAAGATTCCAAAACATCCATATAACGATTCGATAAAGATTCTAAAGATCCAAGGGGAATGATGATGATTATTTCGTATGGCTTTTACTTTGGCATTCTTCGCGTGCTCGTCGCTGTTGGGGTTTCCTCTGACATTCGAAGCGCGCCAAGAACAACATTAGTTGGCTACGTAATCCTGGTGTAGGTTGATCCACTAGCCTTAAGGAGGGGCGGGTCCTCTTTGGGACGGCAGACCAACATCGCACGCCTTAACGATAGTCTAAAACAGCCACCGGGAGTGCCATTGCCGAGTTTCCTCGTCGCCACTACGGCTTGGGAACTTGAGGACGGGGCGAGTTTGTAGGAAGCGCTAATGTAATGGGAAACGGCTCAAGGTACTATCCCGGCATTTGCCTTTGGGTGGCTAGAAAGTTGGGTCAACCCAGCCCGGGATAGTTGCATCTCTACACCAGTTACTGGTGAAATACATACTAAGAAGTATTTCTACAAACCTTTACGTGATTAATTCTAAACATGCTTTAAGTCCTAAGCATTTTGTATCTTAGCGATCCTTTCATCATGGGAAAGCCCTGCTTAGAGAAGGGTTCCCTAGAAAGAAGGAATAGGAGAAGTATTGAGACTGGACCAATTATTGGTCATCAGATTAGGGTTTTCCTTCCCAGGGTATACTGTCGCTGTCGTAAAGAAATCCGTTTGAGACCAGATTTATTTATGCACATAAGGATATGTGTACACATAGATGTATATATTTTTTCAGGGGTGCACTATTTTGTTAAGTATTTAACAATTTATAGATATTATGAATCCCTGTGTTATTTGTAGAATAGTTATGGAGGGTAAACAAAAGAGTGCCAAGAGCGTGGTCGCCATAATATTGGATAGTTTGAGATTCTTATATTGAATCTCGCAGTAGGAAAAAGGTTTATGACATCTCGCTATTCAGTGGCGAGCTGTTTGAGCAGATACTGAAATGTTACACTAATGCGTCGTTTCCAATGGAGAATGAGTCTCTCACATTAATATTCCCCCAGTGCCAAAGCAAGACACTGGTTAATTTTAATATTATTTCAGATGGATTGAAATTTATATTATTTGTTTATAACTATTTAAAGGTCTCTTCGTTTTATCTAAATAATCTGCATGTTACCTACAAGTCATAACATTGGTTAAACACTGGTATTAAAAAATCAGGATGAATGCGGAGACGATAGATCGGGATTCCACTGTAAAGGAAATAATTCCCGACATTTTATATGATGAAAATTATCTTTGGATAAATTGGGTAACCTTTGATACATTCATTTAATGTAGGTGTTAGTTTTATTTCCACTCGTCTTGATTAACACGCGCGACCCACACACACACTACACACGCTCCGGGTAATTTTGAAGATCTCGTCCGTGTACGTTTATGCCATTAAGCATCCAGGTAGCTATCACTTTGAAACATGATCACGTTGAAGAATCATAAAACACTCTCGACGCCGACAAGACTGGCAACACCGAGAGGAGATTATCATCGCGCCCACTCGGGGCTCCCCTGCAGGTGGGCCGCGCTAATGGCAACACTCGGCGTTACATAACCTAGAACCGTTTGCAGATTACCCACCGTCTGTCTACTCACCCTTATCTCCCGCGTCTCTAATCACATCTCTCAATCAGAAAAGCCCACAGAAATATGAGATAAAAAATACACGCTGGAAACAGACACGGCTATCTAATTAATGCCGGCAACACTATAACAGCGCTATCGCGTGTCCCTCGCCTCTTCTTCTTCGCCATTGATTAAGCTCATTCTGCCGAGATGTGTAATATTAATAACACATCGGGAATGTGTTCATTATCCCCCCATGTCGCCGTTAATAAATCATAATACGTCTCTCGTTATTACTATGGTTCTTATCTGAATTTTCTGCTCTCGGAGGCGAATGTTGGCGCGTTTGTTTTTCTTCGGCAACTTCTTAAATCGTGTCGGCTACACTTGGCGTAATAGTTTTTATAGAAATTATAAATCATCATGATTGCCATCTATTTGCTCGTTAAGGTGTCTGGAATTTTTAAACTGATTTTGTTGACCTCGTTGTGACCCCCTTTTAAAAAGCACTCATTAGCACAACGAACCATGGTGAATTTCACTTACGTAACTGTGATTAATTTCACTATTTACATTTAACAAAACAAGCAGCTTAATAAAGCTTTTTATATATCTATTAAAAATAAACAAATAAATTATTTCAAAGAATCATTAGGACCAGCAAAAACTCTAAAAAATAGCCTAAATTGTAAATTATTATTTATTCAAATTAAAAAACCGATAAAATTATATGAAGATAAAGTGTCAGTAATTTATTTTAATTTTTAATTATAATTTGTAATTTATTAATTATTATGTAAGCTGTTTGTTTTAAATGTGGCTCGTACAATGAGTGTGTGTGTGTATCATAATCACATATTGATTCATTTAAATATCGTCAATTAAATAAAAAATATTATTGACGTCAGGAAATTATATTTAAATAAATATACATATATGAATTTATTATTTTTTCACATAAATCATTTTATATTATCGACGGGAATTAACTTGTCATTAATTTTCTTTCACATCTAGAAGTGAAAAGTCAACATTTCTTTCAGCCCAACAAATGAAAATATTTCTTTTATACGGCTCTTACGAAACCATTGCCGACAATAGTAACATAAATAGGGCCTTGATGCCCCCGGGACAAAGGCCATTCATATTCCGCGGAATAAACAGGGACTCTACGAGTAATCCTCCATTTCATTTTTATGACGTTTCCCAGTATGACGCGACCGATTTTCCGGGCTTAACCTAAATGATTTACTGAAAAGAAAAAATCTCCTTTTGGCCTTCTGCGGAATGGCAAAACGGATTACTATCTGAAAATTTGTGGGTAAAAGATGCTGCTTTTTATTCCATTTCCGTAATTATATCATCTCAATTGGTCGGTTGAAACGCTTAAAACAAAATCGTATATTTAGCGCAATTTCTTTAAAACAGATATAAAACTGTCCCGTGCGTTTTTTCCCCACTTTTTAAGTTTTTTTTCGTTATAGAAATGGCCGGCGGCGATTGTTAAATTGCGATTTAGTCGAGTGCAGTATTCCGAGGGTTGCACAATTTTTATTTTCAGTCCCTTTTTTATTATTTCGCTAAGTGAAATTCGTATTTAAGTGCAGATAAAAATCGCGCAACGTAAGCGGGAACGGAATGAGTCGGTCGTTTGCGCGATTACGTTCGTCACATTTCAGATTTGATACAGTGGTATGTTCGAGCGGAAAAATCTGGCAGCGGAAAATATATTCGGAAAATTACAAATTACAAATTGGTCGCGTTTACGATTTTCTGATTGTGCCAACTTTAGATCATAACAAAATATCGTGTTTAAGCTCGACAATAATGGTAATATCGCAGATTAATAATTATCCATAAGCTTGGGAAAAATTATAAAATCTAAATATTTCACATATTTTCTTTTATTTAAAATACGACAGAATAATAAACATAAATTTAAAAAAATATGAATTAGTCGAGTATTTTTTTATGGTATTTTAAGACAATTGATAGCTCTCTCTATAAAGAAAATAAAAAAATACATATTTGAATTTACAATTATTTTATTAATACGTTTACTTTTAATATAAAAAAAACGGAATGAAAGTCTTAAAGTATTTAATATAAGTGAGTAAAAGAAATATATTTAATATATAAATTAATAACACATTTTTGAGACATTACCAATAATTGCAGGCTCCAAAACTTACTAAAAATCTAGGAAAAATATTTTTTTGTAATACCGAAGTTTTTAAATTTAAAAAAAATGTGGAGAAATCATAGGAATCCTACTAGAAAAAACATTGTATTTACTTATTTAAAAAAACCGCTAAAACCGTTGTTTTGTCTGAACGAAAAACTGAAGCCGAACTTAATTCAAATAAAAACAATTTAACAAAAAAAAACAACCCATAGAGCCGAACTGAAACGAAAGTCAAATAGAAACATGACGATTTGAAGCTTTGGTATTTTTATCAAAGCCGGAAATATAAAAATCTGCAAATCTGCAAAAGATGAGATAAGTATTCTAATTGTTAATAGTGACGAAAACTGTATTTTTTAGTATTATGTAAAGGCATAAGATATATTTTTTATTGTTTATAAATACGAGACTTTTTCCTGAATTTCATTTATTTTTTTAAATAAATAATCGAAACAATATACATTTACGCATTTATTAAAAAAAACATTAACAACATATAATAGATCAGTCATTCAACGTCGCTATCACTTACAATTCCATATGTTCGACTATTTTTCGAGATTGGTTGTGAGTTTCACCGTCAGAGAATTCCGGTTATTTTGGATTTAACCTTTAAAATTCTGTAATAAGCAATTGCCTGCTTTTAGCATAAAGGGCCAAAATCTATTGTAATTCCCTCTTGAACTTCAAACTTTTTTCCGGTATAGGATCATTTTCTATAAAAAAATGTTCTAATGTATCAGCCAATCCCAAACCGTCATTTTTTGTATTAAATTTGAATCGCTACTAGCTACTGCGCTGCAACTGCTTTCCGAGTCGTTAATTGTCGTAGGCTCAGCCAACATTTTAACCAATCCTTCTTCATTCAACGTGCGATCCTCCAATATGTCTGATATCTCTTGAATATCCATATCATCAACTCTTCTCCACCAACACCACGACAAATGTTAATTGTCCGTTGGCATTCAACTTCATTGGTGATACAACATTTCAGCAGGTACTACTCCACAGGGACACAGTTTTTTTCAAAAAAAGAATAAACGAATAATAATAATAAATAATAATTAATAATAAGATTGTGATAGGCTAGGCTAGGTTAGGTTAGGGCTAGGCTAGGCTAGGCTAGGCTAGGCTAGGCTAGGCTAGGTTAGGTTAGGCTAGGCTAGGTTAGGTTAGGTTAGGTTAGGTTAGGTTAGCCAGGCCAGGCTAGGTTAGGTTAGGTTATTAGGTTAGGTTAGGTTAGGTTAGGTTAGGTTAGGTTAGGTTAGGTTAGGTTAGGTTAGGTTAGGTTAGGTTAGGTTAGGTTAGGTTAGGTTAGGTTAGGTTAGGTTAGGTTAGGTTAGGTTAGGTTAGTTTAGGTTAGGTTAGGTTAATAATAATAAGATAAATAAGATAAAGAATAAATAATAATAAAATAAGAATAAAAAAGAAAAAAATAAGAATAAAAAAGAAAAAAATAAAGATAAATAAGAATAAATAATAATAAAACAAGAAAAAATAAGGACAAATAAGAAAAAAGAAGAACAAATAAGAAAAAAATAAGAATAAATAATTATAAAATAAGAAAACAATAAGAATATATAAGGAAAAACTAAGAATAAATAATAATAAAATAAGAAAACAATAAGAATTATATAAGGAAAAAATAATAATAAATAATAATAAAATAAGAAAAAATAAGAATCATTAAGAAGAAATAGGAAAAATATAAGAATAAATAATAAGAAAATAAGAAAACAATAAGAAAAAATAATTTATTTTTGAGATCTAGCATCATATTCTTACAGATGATTTTTGTGTTAGTTATCGACGATGCTTATGACGCCTAACGTGTTAAATCAAATTACCAGTATGGTTCTATATTTACCTAATTTATATAATCTCAGATTAAATTTATTAAAATACTATTTGAGGGATTTCCATAATTTTCCAATCATATTGAACAGCCTGTATTTATCTAATATTATGCATAAAAACTAATCATCGAATCCTTGAAGCTTCCGGACATAACGCTGATAAACGATAGGGGTAGTAAAATACTCAAAGTATTCAAATATTATTTTAGAATCTGATCACATATTCATTTATTACAAAATTCACTCTATTATTCTCGGTTCTCGGAATTAATTCCCATTTGAAATCCACGGGAAACTTGCATATTCCAAATTAAATAATTACTCCACACATCCCGTCGACTATGCCAGGGGAAATGTCCTAATCTGGCTCGGCCGTAATTACACGTACATACGTAATTTGACCCGTTGCGTTCCTCGGGGCACTTAACCCTCGGCGGGCCGGCGCGGTGTTTATTCTTCGGGCTATCATTAATCATTGTCATTAAACGAAACAATCGCCGGACGTTATCTCGCCTTGTTAACATCAACTGGTTCCCGAAACGGGATCCCAACCCAGCGCGCGCCCCCCACCCCCAGCCTGCTATCTAAATCGTCGGGATATTTCTATCAGCCGGGATCACGCGAGCCGGTGATTAGACAAGAAAACAATTAAATGGCGTCGGCGATACGGATCTAAACCGGTTTTTCCAATCCTGATGATGCATTAAGGCGGCGCGATGCTTTGGGGTGGTGGAAATTTCCGGATAATCGAGAGGTCAGATGAGTGAAGGGCTGCTACCTTCACGAAGATGATTTGGCAATATTTCAACATTCTTGTTCATTCACCATCTGGTCGTTAAACTATGGCAATCATTTAATAAAATATATATAATTTTCTCCATTAAAACAAAGAAGCTGAATGCTTTCGAAATAAATGGATTGAATACCATGAAACAAATACGCAGATTCGTGTTAATAAATGAATCAGTTTTTGGAAACATTTACATTCTTTCAACATTTAAAGTTCTATAATCGGTTTAAAAATATTCAAGAGTTACGTTAAACTATGAAATAGATTTGTTTTTCACCAAAATTAATTTTTAATGTGGACTAGAACTTCCAAAACGTACGTTTTTTTTCATAGAAGAGAAGATTGCTTCTGAATGTAAAGGAGCAAAGGATCGTCTGATTCTTTATCACGCCAGAAATGCATTTGCAGAATTTAAATTAAAACCATTGTCGATTTATTCATCAGTCATAAACTTCTCGTGTCATAAAGGTTATTTAAAAATCAATGTACTAGTTTTTTTTTTGCATACAATAGCATACAATTTTTTGATGGACTAGTTCAAATCTTGCTTCTACCCAGCAATAACAAAAAATAATGTCATATCATCCTCTGGAGTTTGAGACTATGAATTTACTATTGATTTTTGCTTTAAAGTATTATTTTTACATCCGAATATCACTTATATTTTACAGTCTATGGATCAATGATCACATTCAAAGCTTATTTTAGAAAAAAACTTTATAAATATGCCATGCAAGCTCGGTGGAAACAATATAATATAATATAGGCTATCTAAAACATCAACTGAGCATGTAATAAAACCACCTGGTGATATCAACTATTAAAATGATATAAGTGAAAGTATTTCGCCATTTCTGAAGGCATCAATTGAGATGTTATTTAGACATTATTAAAATTAGACCGTGAACCCTTATCCAATTATAAGCTGCTAGAAAAAGAATGCTATACTTTTACGAATCTAGATTATTTTTTGCAACGTGGAACAAAATAATTTAATAGAGTTAGGTATAAAATTCTTTTTTTGATATTATAAATGTTTATTTTATTAACACATTGCCTACGGGGGACGTGGATTCCAAGTCAAAAGCGTATTTGTGTATGTCCGGGGCGCGCATAACAGCTAGCCGACACTACGCGTTTGATCGGGTGCAATTTTTACAACGGTTAGTCTTTTTTAAATATTTTTTTGGTTAAATACTTCAGACCTTGAGGAGAATTCCGGCAAATGCGGCAAGTGCATATAAAACCATTTATTCGAAATATGTTATAGCTGTTTTACGAGAAGGAGAGTGATTCATTTACGAATTTATTTATTACTCATGTATTGTTTTTATTTAAATATTTTCTCATTGGTAGAATGTTTTATTTTTGATGAATAAATTCTTACTGGTGTGATATCGTAATTATTCTCTTCAATTTATGACGTCTCTCAACATTCGGGGCTATAAAACAGCCAAGCAAGATACTAAGAATTATGGCTTGTCCAGCAACCCAAGGGCTGATGACCTTAAAATCTTGAAAAGCACAAACATCTTGATATATAGTTTAAAATTTACCATTCGAAAGACCATTTTCAAACCATGTTTTATAAAAAAAAATCAATTAAGCCCGTTCCCAAATTGTTTGATGACTCCTGCTGTGGGATATAAATTTTATTTTTACAAGAAGAACTATCCAGCAAATGTTGAAGTTCAAGTAATTTAATTTTCGGCTCAATATTTTAATTAATAAAAGAGTAATGATTTTTTTTGTAAAAGACGACGTTTCACCATATTTCCGCAAGTTTGTATTTGTATTTGGAATCTAGACAATCTATTTAATTATTTGTTGCTTTGAATGTGTGGTACGAGGATATACAAGGATGGCTTAGACTGGTAACATACTCTAACTCTAGTGACAGCCTCGGAGACTGCTGTCGGAGAATCTGGACAGAATTGTCTGATGAAATAATTATTACAGAGAAGATATTTCAAGTTATATTAATAAACATATGTGCTTAGAAACTACATATCGTTGTTATATAAAGAGTTGTAATGGTGCTGCAACCACATTTCATAGAATTAATTGTCTAGCGATTAATTTTAAAGTAGGATTTCGTCGAGGACAATACATACAAATTGAATAGATGTAAATCGCGCTTTTGCCACATTCCATTTTCCTTATTTTCTCGCACATTGTATGGATAGAATAAAAAAGACTAAAAGTTTTAAAGGTTAAACGAAATTGCCATAACGATTCACTATTGAGCGAGCAATGGATGTTAGAGACTGGGGTCTGAAACAACTTTTTGGGGCCGCCCTTCGATCGTACGGGATCATAATTTCATTTCGTCTGATTCAATTGTTCGCGGTTCGTAAGATCAAGTGAATAAAAAAATAGTAGAATCTAGTAGTTATGATAGAAGATGGGGAGGCAGGGGTGGGTCTCAGTGAATAGAATGCCGTGCCATTGAGCATTGAATGAAATAGGGGAGGTCTGTGAGGTCCCACGACGACACTTGGCCCTCAGTTCAACTCCATTATGCCTGCCCATTGTTTAGCCCCGTGAAATGAGAATATTTATGACCAATCAGTAGGAAAGAAATTAAATTTAAGAAGATAAATAAATATTATATTATTTATTTAAAAAAAAATACCAAATAACATATCACATCTTATTTTATATTTTATCTTACATTCTTCTCTATAGATCTTTTACATTCTTAAATAAATTCCGAATTTAAAATTCCTAAATGCAAACTATTTCCATAATTGGATTTTCATGAAAATATTTTCGAAGGGCGAGTTGATATTTTATATTAATTTTCCGATTTTAGATTGCATAATTCATATAATAATTATATAATAAATATCATACATATTTTTTTTTTAATAAAATCACTTTGCTTAAGTTACCCGGCAATAACTTGCCGGATGATAATAAAAAAAATGACGTCGTAAATTTCGGCATCTTCGCAGAGACGGCAGGGGGCCAAATCACGGCTTATGACGACGAAACGACACAATTTTGAGTTTAATTCGAAATTTGTGCTGAGAAAAAAAGTCATAGAAAATTACTAAATATACCCCGACGACTTTTATTGGGCGTCGACTCAAAAGTTCTTACGCGTTGCATTCCCCCCTCCTGTCGCTGATTATCGCCGCAATTTGCAGTAAATAAATGATAACCATCGTTTTTACGTTTCCGGGATGAAAACTTTTTTAAAATGAAATACCAAGTTTTGACGTGAATTGTTTGAATAATAAATTAGCGGACGCGTATCCAATTTTTTCCTGGAATCGTTCATTTAATATGAAAAAAAACTGTACATATGTAAATCTATATATTAACTGCCATTGCGAAAAACACCAGCTTTGCGTTTATGTAAAAGTAAATCCGCAGTCACGAAATTAGCTGTCTAACTAACTCTATAAATATATTCAACGGCTGAAACTTTCTCAGCTATGCCTAAACGATACCTAACTGCTCACATTAACTTCCAATACTGTTATAGCTATATATAACTTTTGTTTATGTATTACATTAATATTTTATATGATTATATTATAATAAAAATGAATATTTTAAATAATTTGAATACATTTTTGGAATGTAAATATTTATTTCTATTCAAATAGATTAATATTGACATATATTTTACATTTCTAAAATGTATTATTACATCTATATTAATAAGTTATTTTTATACATAATAAATGCATATGCGATAATAAATAAAAATGATTGCGTGATCAAATAATGTTTTTGGGGAGAAGTAAGTCGTTGCGTGGTAGTCTTACATACATATATTGTATATTAATACATATTATTTTGGTAGGAAAATATTAGCACATTTTCTTTACTCATCTAATAATAAATACCATTAGGATGAATAGTTAATAAATAATTATTATTATAAGCATTGAAAAATTGTTATAGGTAATTTCGATTGCAGATGAATCTAAAACTCGTAATCAAAATAAATATTTTTATGTATTTCTAATTTTATTATATAAAATAAATAACCTATTCCAATATTTGTTTTATAATTTTAGATTAATATTTTTAATAAATGGCAACATACGACATATAGATGCATATTTAAATTACTGCATTGAAATTTTGGTAATAAATTACTTATACTAAACAGTAGATTATATAATTTCGTTCCGGTTCAGTTTACTGATTTTTTGAATTTTATTTCAGCTTCCAGTGATTAATTATCGTAAATGTTTTTATTAGGGCTTAAAACCGAAGTGAACCGAAAACCAAAAACCAGTAAAAAGCATTTTATGGAACTGAATTGTAATAACAGTCCATATTGACTTAATATATTTTTATAATTTAAAATAAAAACATTTAAAAAAATAATTATCCGTAGTTGAACTGAAAATTAAAAAATTGGTTATTTTTCTACAACCCAAAAGTTATATTTATTTTTATTTTAACTCGAACGAAAACCGAGCAGAAAAATAACGGTTCTAAGCCCTGCTATTCAGTATTTCTCATTTTTGCATATATGTCTTTGACGTAAATTTGCTATTGGAGTGCCTTATTTTGAGTCAACCAATGATATATTATGATATGTCACATTTTTTAGAACTTGTTTGGTTCATGGGAATTTTTTTAAAATGTTTTGTAATTTCAGAAGCTGAATTGCGTAGTTCTGATACAAACAACTTTAATTTTTTATTGTAATTTAAAAAACAATGATACTCAATTTCGATCTAATTCTTCTTCTTTAGTTGGCCTCCTTATGTTTGAGGATACTGACCATTTTTATTCCGAATCTTCTTTATTTTGTCTCTCCATGATTCTCTACATTCTGCAACCCGCATCGCAGAGACTATGATGGAGCCTGTGGTTGTCCTAATTTGGTCGCTCTGGCGGGTTGCACTTTCCCCTGTGTTCTTGTACGTTTCCAAGCGCGACGAGCTTCAGCAGGCTATCGTTTCTTCTGGAAAGATGCCCAAAGTATCGAAGAATCCTTTTGAGACATATGGTCAAAAGTCAGTCTTCTTTGTAGTTCCCCATTTATTTTACAACAGACACGTTTGTGCGATTAGCGGTCCATGGTATTCTCAGCAGACGTCGCCAGCAGCATATTTTAATGGCGTCAATTTTCTCTTTCATATTTTCCTTTATGGTTCAGGTTTTTACGCCGTAATTAAAAATGAGAATACTCTGCACTAAATGTTTGTCTTTTTGGATATCCCCCCGTTTTTATAAGTACGGATTTAGGGGAACGACGACAAGGAGCACTGACTCAAGAGTGGTGACGGATAAATATGCGGCAGAATTTATCTTAAAAAAAGATCACATAACACGATGAATGTCTCAGGATAGCGGCGAGTAAGTGCCGCCGCTTTACAAAAGGCACAGTTAGGTCTGGAAGGTACCTAGCAACCTTATCCGCGAGAGAAGAGGACTCCAAAACAAAATCCCTTGATAGGGGGCAGCAGCACTATCAGCACCACAAATAAGTTTAAATATATAAGAATTCAACGGAAAACCACTGCACTAAATTCTTAAGATAACCACGATCTAATTCCTGATAAAGAAATTAGTTTTTTTATTTATGAGCTGATTAAAATAAATTAAATTGATTTTATGTTTTTGTTGACAAACTACAATACTTCTAGGTTATGCGAAAGCTACGTTCCATTATAAAGTAAATTGGAAATGTACTGCAACGACGAGAGATATCTTTAAGCCATTGCTTCTTCTTTTACTAATGCTATATTTTTTTATGGATATAGACATCCTACATGTTATTCTTTTTTCTCCATACATTTGGCGATTTTTGTTGAGCAGGAATAGTTCTGAAGATCTCAATCTAGTTTGCTGCGTCACGACAACTTATTTCTCCACAACTATCGTCTACCTTCTACTTTTCCCTCCATGAAGGTTGCGCAGAAGGGGTTACTTTGGTCCACGAATAATGTGTACATAGTAATCAATTTCACATTTTTATATATTGTCCAGAAACTTCCTTGTGAGGAAGTTAAAGTACGGCCGTATTCCGTCCATGGAATCTTTAACAATCTTTGCAAGCAACTCACTTCAAACGCTTTAAGCCTCGTATCGTTTGCTACGAGCAACATCCATGTCTTGTTTGTTTCTACATAAAGTCATTTTATATTATAGAAAAAAATTGGTCTGTATATTCTGCGGAGCTTTGCGGCATCTAGAAATTCTCGGGTCTTGTGCAGAAGTTGTAGGATTCATTTTTCATGTGCTCGGTGCATAAAATCTTTAGCATTCTTCCGTAGCACTACCACAGCTATTTTCCTTCTAAGATATTATACATCTGTATAATATATAAAAAATATTATATACCATTTCGCCAAATTTGTATTATATTATTTAAATGAAACGGAGTCACCGACAATTTCGTTTCAGCGAAAATACATTTGTTGCATTGACGTCGAAGCGGTTCAATATCGAGCAAATTTTTCGCATACGCCATCGAAGGAAATGAGACGGGCACCAGTACCTTATCCCATATCCGCGATGCACTTTATTCGATATTTTTATCGGAAAACGGGTTATGTTTCACTGGATATTCTCCCGATATGCATAATGACGTAATCCGATGCCGTGCGCTTCGCGAAATTGAAGTGAATCCAAGACCTTACAACAATAAAAACAAATAATTATATTCCTCTTTGCATTTATCATTTCGCAGAAGGAATGGTATGAGAAATTGGATTTCTTCTGTGGATATTCAATATTTCGCCAGTATCGGCGGGAATATATTAATATTCGTGCGGCGATACTGGAAGTATGCAAATCCGGTATACGGCTCTAAATGAATTTCAATGCGAAAGATGATATCCATTAGCATATTGGCGCGTATAACGAGGTCGCGCTTACCGAAGCCCTGCGCTGTTTTGCATTCATTGATTGTGATGAAGTGGTGGGGTCGGTGGGTGGAGGACGGCGGTCGGAGAGCGAGCACGGAACGATCTTGTTAACTTGCCAAACTTTACCAACACCTATTGAATACCGGGGTTTTGCGGATTAGTTTTTTAATACCAGCTTTTGCATGTATTATAGATTCTACAGTGCGGTGTCAAACAGATTAACGAGACTTTGTTCTAATGTTGAAGTTGGGAAGATTGTATTCGGTCGAGTTTAGCTCGGAAGCTTTCACGAATACTTGTTCAGATGCTATATATACAAAGCGTGTCTACAAAACTAATAGTTTGCGAAATGCTAATATTTATAATAGTTCATTTCATTATATTCTACATGGGTAAGTTTTCTATAGAAATGTCTTAAAATATCTGATACGATGATTAAAAATACGAAATTTGATAAAAAAAAAACGTTATGCTTATATGATAATTTATTAGAATAGGAAGAAATTGGAGAAATACATATCCTGTGAATACAAATATTAGATATGGTTTTAAATGTCAAAATACGTCAGCGATTTTATAAACACTACAACACCAAAAAATGGGGAAAATGGATGGCATATTTTTTTGATCAAATTCTGTATCTAAAATAATTTTTATTTAATTTATTATTATTAGATTAAATTAAAGCATTGAATGACTACATCCGGACCCGTATAACTCGGTACTTTCACAACACGGTTTTGATATATCGTGTGTCAAGCCATCACAAAAAAAATATTATTAACATTGCACTAGGATTCCCTAAGATATTCCAAAAAATGTTTTAACAAAAAACATAAATATAGTTTTCTATTATTTAATAAAATTAAAAAGTTTCTAGCTATTTTCCCAATGTATATTTCCTTTAAATTTAAATTAGTAAAAAAAATATAAAGAGAGTAGCTTATAGATTCGACTAAAAGTGGACAGAATGGAAAGAGTTTATCTACCCCATGGAGCAAATATTAATAGTGATTTTTTAAGCAATGTTAGTAGAATATTAAAAAAATATATTCTTTGATATATAGATCTAGATGAAAATTAAACAGGAAAAACATACTTGGAAAAAAATTCGAAACAGTGTA
Organism: Philopotamus ludificatus; assembly: GCA_022495035.1. Classification (NCBI taxonomy): domain Eukaryota; kingdom Metazoa; phylum Arthropoda; class Insecta; order Trichoptera; family Philopotamidae; genus Philopotamus; species Philopotamus ludificatus. The sequence goes on from JAGXCT010035373.1 coordinate 24,816, forward strand.
GAAATTGTTTCAGAATCTATCAAAGTAATAAAACAATCCACATTAAAAACTTGCTGGAAAAGTTGTGGCCAGAAGTAGCCACCGAAGAAAATGTGGTACCACAAAAAGAATATAAATTCAAAAAGCCAATTAATATCTATCGTGGTATTGGCGGACAAGAATTTGATCACCTAGATTTTCAAGATATTAAGGACAGTTGCAGGTACGTAGCTACATGTTTCTCATTAAAAACAATAAATTAAGATTCAGTGTTAGCTGATAAATTAGAACATTTTTTTTTATAAAAAACGATCTTACTATAGAACAAAGTATGGAGTTAATGAGAGAGTTACGAACGTGCTTGTCTCTTAAATATAAAACACAAAAGATTTACACGCTAAAAGTAGACAATCGCTTACTACGCAGTTTTTAAAGGTTAAATCCAAAAATAGTTGAGAAACCCGCTAATAAAAACCTTACAACTGATCCCGAAAAGCAGTGGAATAAATATAATTGAATAAAATTAATAATCTATATTATCTAAGAATTTTGTTATGGATAAAATAAAGGATATAATTACATGCAATTTTATATAAACTTTAAACCTCGTATAATACGGATTTGAATTACAAATCGTTGTTGTAGAACTATAGGATAGTATGTCTCTATAATTCCCAAAATACTTAATTTAACAAGTATGTTTTATTAAATGCGAATACATAATCCAATAATTTCTTTCATCGTTTTGTAATATATTTTTTTCAATAATTGTAAAGTTTATTTCAGTTAGTCCACTGAAGGTTGAAACAGAAAGATTTTTTTTAATTTAACGAATAGCGTCGAAACTGCCAAACCAAACGTGCTCCGACACGATTTCGTAATTTGAACGGGATCTGTATTTCTGAACGGCAACGGCTTAATATCCGCGATAAACCGGAATCATAAATTTTGATCCGGCCATAAACACAGGCAAGACAGGGGCGATAAAAATATGTACATACGTCGATAGGCGTCGGTACGTGTTTGTCCCGGGCGCCTCCTTCCCCCACCACCTGGCAGTGGCCGCATTGTTATCAGGTGGTTGGTTCGGTTTTTACAGCTGGCACTCGTGGCTGACTGCCACTTCTGGCAGCCTGCCACTCACTTGTCAGTAAACGGTCTATTATTTAGTCGGGAGCACTCGGCCCTGCCCCCACTTCCAGCAACAAAGCTGTTTCCTTGTTTGCAGTCGCCGGGGTGGCCCTCCAGACCGCGTTGCGACTCTCAATGAGTGCAAAAATTGAACGAGGTGTTCATAGGGGCTTGGCCATTTATAAGGGAGACACCAACGACGACGCGAGCCATCACAAAGTCTAATTTTATCCTTCATCAGTTGACATAGTATAGGAACCTACTCAGCTAAGGCTCTTACGCGATTTTGAAGTTTAGATAAATCATGAGCGACGTTAATCGATAGAGAGATGGGGTGCAAGTTAATAATATGTACTTTATATTAAATCAATTGGACACTATAATAGTCGTTTAAAAAACTGTAAAGCCGATAGCAATATAAACTCTGGCCAAGAGAGATGAATTATTACTATTAAAAACGTTCTAGATTAGTGGTTCTTAAGTTGGGTTCGATTGAACCCCAGGGGTTCGGTGAGTCAGTCTCCCCGGCTCGGCGAAGATCAAAACACACACCCGACTTATTGTACAATATTATGAAAAATTACCATTTTTCCAATTAAGGGTTCGGAGAACGCGCATATGAAACTGGTGGGGTTCAGTACCTCCGACAAAGTTAGGAACCACTGTTCTAGATATTCTAGAAGAGAAGTTGACAGCCTTTTTTACTAGAAGGGCGTATTTTAAAAACCATAAAGATAGATGGGCACCGGTTTACATAATAACTAATAGTATTAACTAAAGCTTTAATAGATTAACATTGCGGTAAAAATATGGATTCTGTCGATCGCTTTATGACATTGGCCAACAGCTGATTGTGAGTTATAAAATTTACCACTCTCATATTTTTAAATCTTTATCGAACCTTATTTTATTGACAAGCAAATGAGTTGTTTTTTATCCCATCCGTTACGAATTTTTGAATAATGTTTTTTTTAGGAATAAAATTAGTTATTCAAGGCATGCTTCATAATTTGGTCGATATTTTTGATTTTTTAACTAATCAATATAACGCGTGAATGATACGCGCACTCTAACTGAACTCTCGCAGCACGTGTCACTTGTATGTTTCACACTTGGTACATCGTACCGGATGCGATCGAGAAAAAAAATCATAACAGAAGTGAATATTGCTGTTTTTTTCCCACAATTGCAAACAATAAACGACAATAATTATTTATAATATGAATTCTTTTGACTTTTTTAAACAAATACAAAAAGTTTGCAACATGTAGTATTTATAATAAAAATGTTATTCTAGAAAAACCATCCATGCCATCCATATTCTAGAAAACCACTGTAGGTATGCATTCCACTGTATGTGTGCATTCCACTGTAGGTGTGCATTCCACTGTAGGTATGCATTCCACTGTATGTGTGCATTCCACTGTAGGTGTGCATTCCACTGCAAGGCCATCAACTGTGGTATTCCTCAGACAGATTGGTGCATTCCATTGTAGGTATGTCTCTTCCCGCCATTCGGCGTTCATCCTTGATTTGAAAATGGAGAAAGAGTAATAGATGTTGCTAGATTATATAGCATAAATGAAGCTACAATTAGAACCATTAAAAAAAATAAAAACTTAATTAGAAAGACTGTAGCAAGCTAACACACTGCGAATACAGGCACAACTTCATATATCAGAGATATTGCAATGGGAAACATGGAGAAGGCCTTAATGATTTAGATAGAGGACCAAACACAAAAACGGATGCCAATTGATACCAACGCTATTACAAATAAAGCATTGCGGATTTACGAAAAAATTAAAGAGAAGTTACCATCCTCTTCTTTATCTGAAAAGGCAGGCTTTCACAACGAATATGCTTGGTTCCGAAAAGATTCAAGTCAAAGACCCTCTCTACATAGGTGAACTGGCATCACAAGCGATATAGATGCAGCGCAAGAATATCAACAAAATTTGCTGGTACATATCAGATATGCTCCTCCTAATAAGGTTTTCAATGCTGATGAGTAAATGCTGATATTTTTTGGAAAAAAAAGGTTTAATTAATAAAGATAATAAATTTGTTTTAAAAAATAATTTTTGTATTGTTATGTATTTTTAAAAACAACCGAATTATGCGTTTTTTGTGTAATTTTCGATCTACACGGTTTTACATTGAAAATACTTACAATTTCGGTTACACGTTTTCTCAGGAACCTATCTGCCATTAAATCGAGATAAAGTATTATAATTGTAATAATATTAACCAAATAATCTTAATAAAACTATAAAATATTTATTTTTGGGCGGGGGGCGGGAATTAATTCTTTCAGATTTAGGGGGCCGTGACATGAAAGTAATTAGGAAGCACTGATCTAACTGAACGCTTAAAAATAGAACCCGATTTCGTGCAAGTCAAAAGCAGCAGTAGTCAGAATTCAGATCGCATCAGGCTTTAAACAAGGTCAAAGCCTAAGTTAGGTCATTGTGCTAAAACAGAACGGAACATATACGGAAGCAACTTATCCACGAGTGTCGAAATTCAAACGAAACTTGAATAATGTACGCGATTCAAGTGGATTGTAAATTCATCTGCATTATCATTTCAGTCGAAATGCATACATGCGACAACTGTCGACTTAATTGTAGTACACATTCCTGGATCAAAAAGCTATTGGTTCACCTAATTGGATTGTCACTGTCGAGGAGACCATGTGGCAATCGCGAAATGTTCACTTTACCATTTTCGGCGTTACGTTCTTGTGCATATGAGGTCGTGTCTGAATAACAAGTTGCCCCGGGCAACTGCACTTTCATGGCGACTGGAACAAAGCCTCCTAGTGCTCGGTGCATTCTTCGCCTACAAAAGATGAATAATTACCAAGAATCACCCTGATAAAGTGTTGCCCGCTAATGAGCTCCGCATGCTCTTTGTGCCGCGCCGTGTACTTCCAATATCCGAGTCGTTCTTATAATTAAAAAAATGCGACTAAGTTTCTCCTTCTTTTATCCGGATTCTGTACTCAAAGAATCGCCTTTATGCTGTTCGTATTCTGGGAGCCAGAGGGGATATTCTTTAAATAAATATGAGCACATTCATACAAATTAGTGGTGTCAAGTGCAGGGAAGAGATACGTGGATAATGATTTATCCTGGCTACCTGTTTCTTTTCCATAAATTTAATTTTACAATGAAAATAACAAGTACTATAATTTGTATGCGCTGATATTATTATTAATAACATAATTTCCATTTAATAAAATATAATAGTAATTCAAAATCTTTTTGAATTACTATTCCATATATTAATCGCAAATTTATTTAATTTGCGATTAATATATGGCATGATAGAAAAATTACAAAACGCCACCCACCCATTTAAAGAATTGATAAAGAATCAAAGATGCTCTCACATTTTCCCTTAACCAGTGTCATAAAGAATTTACAGAATTCATTGATTTTGCTGTAAGGTTGAACTCTCTGTTATATTATCTCTCAGATTAAAAGTTACATACAAGCCATGGCACTGATTAAAAGTACACTGATAAATCTAATGTTTATTATAATAAGCTATGGCCTACTTTATCTGCATATTTTTAGATCATATTTATAATTTTATTTAATGTTAAATACCTTCATATTTCATAAAAAAATTATGAATTTAGGGGTATTAGTCCAATTACCATATTTATTTATTATTGTTGTTATGATACATTTATCCCTGACGTATCATGACATATAAAATGTTTATTTTATTGTTAGCTCTTTTACAAAAAAAAATACAAAATTGGCGGGGATAATTTTACTTTAAATTACCATCGTTCTAGTGCCAATTTGCGACTCCACGATTTGATTTTTTTCGAATAGCTCTTTTAATATAAATCCTACATGTCACAATTAATATTATAAATAATCATTGTTATTTATAATATTTATCTGCATCTGTCTGCAATTGCGGAACAAAATAAAAATAACAATATTTGCTTTTTTGCGAAATTGTTGTTTTTGCATAACATTATGAAGAATTAATCAATATCTTAACTTGAAATGCTTGGGGTCTATTTTCCATTATTAATATACCTTCTTCAGAAAACGTGAGGGATCGGTTAAGAAGCTTTAGCCTACATAGTCGTACATGTCTTTTTATGTGACAAAAAACACGAAAAGTCGAAGCTTTGCTAACGTCGAAGAGATAAAGACAGAAGCGCCGAAGAAGTTAATTTTAAGATCGTAAAAAATATTTTTTGTGAATAAAGAAAATACTGCCCATGTTTTTTATCAATTTATTTTGCATAATACTTATGCTTCTAAGAAGTCACAGGTAATTAATAGTGATAAAAAAACTCTTTGACGTACTTTATGAATATCTTGCAGTAATTTTAAGATAATAGTATTTACTTTTTTAGATTTTTCAATGCTTTCTTTTCATATACTAGCAATTCTTTAAAGAGTTATGTGTAGTCTAAAATACAGATTCTAGTTATTTTACTTTCTCGTTACTGCTATCATCGAAATCGAAACAATTTCATTGTAATTTTTAATCATGGATAATAATGTCCAAATAATTGGTGGCATTATATGTAATAGATATTTTCTTTTTAATACATTCTGTAATAATTTACAGTAAGTTTTCATTGTAGCAGGTCTCAATTCATAAAATAATAAAACATAATTGTATTATTTTGTTTAAGTATAAATTTTGAAACGATTTGAATTTGTTATTTTAAAAAAATATATGAGCGAAATTTCTTTAATAATTTATATATATATATTTTTCAGATCGGCAAAGTATGTTTATTCCGATGAATTGATTAAAAATAAAAAAAATTGGCACGCAAAATGTAAATGGGGCCGAGTTCCGTTCCTGTCGATTGCCCGCAGGCATGAATCTCATCGGTCGCCCGAAAATTATCATAGGAGACTCCCTGTCAGCATTAACCGGGGCAATATTAATAATAATAAAAAAAAGAAGAAAATGTATGGTTTCCTCTGTAAATTAGAGGCTGGCTGCGGTGGATGAATGTTCTTTCGCCTTCCTTCCGCTTTCCGTAGTTCATTGTTTTCCCCGGAAAATTATAATTGGAAATTGCGGGGGGACTCCTTGTTAGCAACCAAAGGAAATTTCTCACAACATGTAAAAGTAACATTATTCCAATAATTAATGTAATACCGAGGGGAACCACTTTTGATATCATAGTTTCCATATTTCAACTCAATTAAGGCGCAACACCGTTCTGCCACCGGTACCATGGTATTTTTAGTATTATTTGGTTTTAAACAAAAGCCTGCAACAGGCTGTGGAAAATTCATTTCAAAATATTGTACAGAGGAAATACAAATTAAGCATGAATATTTCAGCGATTTTCAGTAATTGCAACTGGCAATTATTTGTTATTTCATTAAATGAAATAATATAACTGATGTATGTTAAAAAAAAAAAGGTTTTGTTTATTTTAATTGTAAGATATTATTAATGATATTAAAGTTATTAATATGTATTAGTTAAAAAGTGAAGTCTTATTATAAATAAAATTTATTATCACAAAAACTATCTATGGTTTCACCAATTACTCTTTACCTCAGAATTCAAATTAGATGCGCTTTCTTTATTAAATAAATAAGGAGGAATATTTTAATACTCAGAAAATGGAAAGATCTAATCTTGGTATTATTTGGTATATAGTGTGGTTTTATACAGGTATACCCCATTGATCGTGAGTGATACGTTCTGAAAATATCGCAATAAGCAAAATTTCGTGATCAACTAGGCATTTAAAAAAAAATATAGCTTTACAGAACTTACTCTCTCGCAATCTTCGTGGCTTTCTTCTAATTTCGTGCAATGATTGTGAAGAAAAAGCGTTTCCGAGAGATCTTTTCCTTGGGATATGATATGGCAGTGAATTTCTAGCAGCTCTTCATTAGTTCAGGGTTCTCCGTAAGATTTTAATTAAGTCTGAATATCATTTATGTGCCTCAGGAATTGGCTTTAAGACCAAGGTCATTTTTTTTTGATTTTTCAATGAATTTTTCAGAATTTTTTGTAATAACCTTTTCCAAACAACCTTCATACTCGACTGGGTGATTTTATTCTATGCCTTATCGATTACGTTATATTATATTGTTTCCACTAAACCAGAAAGGTATTTCTATCATCTCCAGCAGTTTCTTGAATATGTGGCGCATTATTTTTCTTAAATAACATGCTTTGAAAGTGGCTATTGGAGTTTGCATTTTATAGGGCGTAAGATAAATTTGGTATTCGGAGGTAAGACTACAACATTAACGAGAAAATCAGTGCAAATAGTCTTAAGTTCCAGAAGATGACCCGGCGTATTGTTCAACGCCAAGAGGGCTCAAAGTTCAACCTCAATATTCTCGTAATATTTTTATTGTTGGGTAGAAGCAGTCTATAAACACATTTTGTGTGATTCAAGACTTACGGGTTCTTCGTAAAAAAACTGGCAAATCGGTTCTAGAATAACCTTTCATGTCACAAAGAGTTTCGCGGATGCATTTCCGTTGAGAAGAAGAGTTAAACGATTCTTTACTCCTTTAAATCCCGAAACAGTCTTCTTCTTTATAATATAATAAATATACATACGTATAAGCAATCATTTCAAATAGAATCTCTAAATATAAAATAAATTTAGATAATAATTTGACCTTCCAAAATTTCACAGAACACTTGAATATTTTTCAGCTGATTCTACGTCTGCACTAATCGATTTGCCTATCATTTTATGAGTACCGTTTTTGTAACCGATCAAACCGACCTTGCTTTCTATAAATCTTTCTTCATGTAGGGGCTTAAAACGATCACTAAGATTAATTTAGTGTTCGATTTATGTCCTCTATTCAATTGTTTAATATGTTTTTTTTCAAATCTATCATCAAAAAACTTTTGGTTTATTAAATTCTTTACGTACTCACCGGGGTCGCGATGACCGGGGGTTACCTGTATAATAAATGTCGACAATTTCCATTCCTTTTTATAATGGCTTATATTAATATTATTAAATAAACAGTATTAATATTAAAACATGTTGTTAAAAAAATGTTTTGGTAAAAAAGTCAATGATCGTTGTTCCTTTTGAAGCCATGGTTCTTCAGCCGGTTACATCATAGAACTAAACCCAATTAACTTTTCACACGCTGATTTCTTAATAGCCATAAATCCGAGCACAAAATAGTTTCGGCCGATTTTTAATTATCGCAAATTATCACCGGTGATCAATTGTCCAGCCAATTTGCTGTAATTCACCTTGAAATATACATGTTCCAGCCATAAAGGAGAGATAGAGTGTCCATCTGAGGCTTGTAAGGCGATGTAATTATCACAGGGCACGCAATATTCCCGGGATCCTTTATGGAGACATAAATATCTGCGCCTGCCACGATTAGCACACAGAAGACATTTACATTTTTTTTTCTGCCCATGAATAGACGGAGTGGTCACATTAATCTGAGGAATGATACCGCCGAAATAATTGCAGCGGGTCATGAAGTGCGGAAGACCGGCAATCGATGTCCATTTGTTAAGATAAAAGAAGAGGTCCGCGAAAAGTTATGGCCCATCGTCCGCCTCGCTGTGTTTATAGAGATGGTAACATTTAACAGTGCGATAAGCAACGTATACCGCTTTCGCATCCGAAATGGAGATGGTTTCTAGATGATAAAATTATTATTTTGGACACATCAACGTCAACGACCACTGATTGAAATAAATGTATGTTTTTTTATGTATTAAATACGCATTTTCTATGTAAATAACGTTCCTGTAAAATAATCGAGTCACGTACATAATCAATCAAATCAACATGGCCTGTTATCGTTTCGCTGCACTGTAATTTCTATTGGAATCTATGGCGTTGATTGAGGCTTTGCATGTTCACTGCATTTTCCAATTTAGAGTGCTGATTGGATTTGTTGCCCGTGAAAATAATTTATTATTATTTTTTAATTGAAATAAAATTTAAATGTAAATAATATGAACATGATTTTAGATATTTTTCCTAATTGATTTCACAGCGTATAAAGACGAAATTAGTGTCCTTGGTATTATTAGTATCCTCCTTTGTTACAGTTTGATGGGATTGCTGGGCCCAAATAAACATATATAATTTGTGCTAGAAAATTTGATAACTTTTGCTAACTACAGATATTAGTTTCTCAAGTAACCCCTCGAAAAAATGATAAATTATTCGATTGTATGAAGTAATACGGTCTTAATAATCATCCATAATAAAATATTGAATTAGTGAGAAAAATAGATAAAAAATTGACGTATTCAAATTTTCAATTACTTGTTAAAATATTCTGTAAATTTCTTTCAGATGTTTTATGATCCTGTTAGCAATAACAATATGTAGTGAATTTAGTAATGGTTCTGAAACTACGTTATATAATACTCATTTCTCATTGTTTAATGATTTAAAATTAATGTGGCTGAACCAAAACTTCACTATACGACCGTATGAACTTTATGTAAACTACACTTATTATATTGATAAGAAGGCAAAAAACACTACAGCTCCTCGCTAGTTAAAATGTTAGTATTTCATGACGAATGTTCTGCAAAAACAAATCAATCTAAACAAAATTGGATAACGAGCTTACATGGTAGATGTCAACCTTTTTCAAATAAATAATTAAAATAATAAAAATGCCTGTGATGCAGATATTTTTTTGTCAAATACCTTTAAATCGATGTCTTTTACAAAATGCTAATATTATTAAGGTCTAATTACATATTTCGTAATATATAATACATTGCCGAGCAAAATAAAGGTCGATACTTTTTGATTGACAGGGGATTTTGTAGAAAACATTTGAGAGGAAACGTTATAGGAGGGCTAACTGTATACAGATGAATATCCGTTATCATTGGCTACTAATTAGGATCATCTCATTCATCGATTTATGCCTTTTTTAGGCGGTTTTAGAACCGGGTTATTAAAAAAAACTAATAACAAAAAATATATATTTTTAAATTCAACTCATAATTGAGTTTATAAAAAGCTCTGATTATTTTGAATAGAAAATTATTGTCAAAAAAGAATTCCTATCGATACTAATACAATAACATAAAGTGCTATAATGTACTTTTGGTTTTGAATAACATAACTGGACATGCATATAAATGCAGCTTAAATAATCAAACCATTTAATAAATGATAATCTCAAACTTTAAAGGACATAGCAAAAACCCACTTTTTTTAAGAATTCTGTATATGTAAACAATTAA